>LPNX010952869.1:54236-116232 GCA_001517045.1 Pseudotsuga menziesii | reverse complement strand
TGCTGTTATATGCTTGCTGAACATTGTGCATCTCTCTTTCAACCCCAGTACGTTGATGGCCTCTTAAACCCTAGCCATAGGACACTTTCCTTTACAACAAGGAGGCATCCAAAACTAGCATAAAGCAGGCTTACCCAAAATAGGCAAATCCCCCATAGGTGTAAAAAGATGATCCCAAATATGTCATGAGGCTCACGAATTGGCAAGGGTGCATGGGAAAGCTAATGAGTGGTGAAATGGCAGCTCATACATGCTTTTGCATGGAGGAAACAGTGGAGGATGAAAGGGGCAAAAAACAAGTTCACCTCACCTAGTCTTGCTTTCCTATGTGCCTTAAAACACTGAAAAAGCAGTCAATAAAGCAGAAAAAGCAGAAGGGCACCTAGGAGACCAGGAATAAAGCAGATTTGATTCCTAAGGCTTTCCCAAGCGCTACATGAGTCAAAGATGGAAAGTTTGACCTCTATGGATAGGCAATTAACAACTTGCACATGGTGGGACTCATGAACTAGGAAAATAAGACAAAAATAAATGAATTAATGTCTAAGTGGGTAATACTATGGGTTTGATTATTCTAACACTAACTCCATATTGAATTGATAAATTGCTTCCTCAACATTCAATAAACAAGACAAGCATGCTATATATAATCATGTTAGACCTACTCTAGCATATACAATCAATAACATATAAGCATTTAAAAGCATCCATAGATTACATACTCATTTAAACACATATTATTTGACAGGAAAAGATATTTCTATTAATATAAAACATAGATTACAATAGTGACAACCTCTGTCAGCACATCTGCGAATCGGAGAAACTGAGTCCCCCACTTGGGCCTCCACCACTTCAATCCTCCATCTCTCCATAGCAAGCTCACAAGCAAAAGGAAAGCTTGGGAAGAACACAAAAGTGCTCCAAGGGACAAAGGGATGCAAACTCAAGTATAAGCTTCGGCAACAATGGACTATAATTTTGTTGCTCTTCAATTCCTCATGCCTTCAATGTATCCAAAGGGTTCCTTATATAGCTCTTCAATGGGGTAATGAAAGATCAAATCTGAGCGATCTCAAGGCATATGGAAGGCCAAGAGGCAAGTGAGTCGGATCCACATTAAGGAAAACTCCAAAATAATTTGGCCTTTTGCACACATCCTGATGTACGCGGGTTTAAGGGTCAAATCCACGTATATACGCGAGAAAGGGATTAAAAGTCATGTATGGAAATTTTTACATGTTTCTAGGGATGATCTTGGAAACATCAAAGGTACAAAAATGGTCCATGGGGTCTAAGGAGTCTACAGAGGGACAGGGAAGGACATAAAAGTGTGATTCACCATGTGTAGTAAAATCAGCTGTAACAGATGCCCCCTAATGTGTGAGGTCAAAGGGGTCATACGATGGCCGAAATACATTATAAGTCCATCCCAGAAGTGAAGTGATGAAGAACCTAGTGGAAGAACTAGCCATCCAATCAGTAAAATACAATGATAAAGCTCTGCATATAACTACAAGTAGATACAACAGTCTTGGATACATAGGAGTACAATGGCCATGAATAGGCATGATACAATATGACATGTGTGTTCATCCCCATGTATAATATAAATATATCAGAATCTCCATGATGAATATATACAAAGGATCATGATCTCCATAAATTTTGAAGATATATAATGGATCAAGATATCCATAATGGTTGGAAATGTCTGACATATAATGGAATCAAGTCACGAGAGCTGAAATCTCATGAACACTGGCACGATCAAGGAGGTAGAATATAAGAGATGCCACCAATCTAGAAGGTCTTCTACACAAACCGCTACAAGTACATGTCCTACTATGTGAATAGAGGTGTTGAGGTCGAAAATAGTAGTCCATCGTCTGATTACCGGTCATTAATGTATACCGTTAACAGACGCAAGATCACCCACCGATAATGAAAATGGGAATCAAGGTACTAGAGTGAAAACTAACAAGTGTGAATAAATGTGTTGAGTTTGAACACTTGAAAGGATCCATCGATCAGGGGACATTGATGTATTCCCAAAAATTGTTGATGGCGAGAGAACCTACCACTGATGATTGCAAGTCTCAAGGTACTAAAAAATGACTCTAGATTCCTATCCTAGAATAAACGATCTCAAGTCGATAAGATGAAATCTACTGGAAGGAGGGCATTAAGGCATCCCCCATCATCCAACACGAGGTACTCCACAAAGCTGTATAACGTGGAGGGACCCGATCATAAGGTGCACGAACCAGTAATTGTACCGGGAATGGACGACATGCAAATTCAAGATAACTGAGGAATGGCCGACCCAGGTTTCAACTTCCTTTGAACAAGAGCATAAAGGCAAATGGTGACAATATTTAGGCAGCATAGAATCGATATACAAAACTAAGACATCTCTGCGACATGGGAGGCATCGACAGAGGCTCCATAGGGACTTGAAGCTTAACCAGTCGGTTGAGATAAACTTAGATAAATTAGTACAACTCCTAAAGTCAAACTATTAACCCAACCAATGGATGTGATATATAGTGCTCTATTCGAAGGTGACACAACTCGACTGCTACCAAAGATAACCTCTTTTCTTGTCCGTATTTTTGGTTTTTTGATTTTTTTTGGACTTTTTCAAATATTTGAAAATCTTGAAAAAGAATAAAATCGCTTTAAAGTTGTAGACTAGGAGGATACGAGTGTCAAATAGGCAAACAAACTAGTTCCAAGCAGCGGAACATACCTATGCTCAATGCAAGGACACATGTGTAGGATAGCAACACTCGGGGGAAAGTCCCCTCCCAGTAAAAATAGGGAATCAAGCTACAAAGGATATCTGAAATGGCTCTGCATGGCTAGACATGAGGCAAGCTTGGGCTGTATAGTTGATACTCAAAGTTAGGGAAGTGGGCATAAGGCTCAATGAGGTAGGAAAAGCTCATGATAATGCAATTACAACTTGACATAAGGGAGTCCTAGGGAAATAAGCCAGCAAAAAGATCAATATGAGTATGAGGCTCTTGTGAAATGTCATGGTGATACTATACAATAGACTGCCATACCCTAAAGGACAAATTGTCAGCATGGGCACCAAATGCAAACAAGGATCTAACTAGGGTACCCATGTAAGGCCAAGCTCTACCATTCACATCATGTCACTTCTAAAACATCAAGAAGGTTCTGTGACAGGATAGAATGGGTTCGTACCTAAAGTTATAATGAAATGGTCATAAGGTCATGCAAAATTAAAACAGAGGTGAAATCTAACCTATATGACAGTTTAAACATCATACCTGAAATCGGCACGAATGGGTCAAAACAATGGTCGAAACGATGCTCAAAACGGTCTCCTACATCATCATATTAGTCAAAAACAGTCCAAAAGGGTCAGAAACGGTCCAAAACTATAGAAAGGGGGTAAAAATTTTCAAAAAATTATATAAATAGTAAAAAATTCAAAACATTATATAAAATTTGAGATTTTTACCCAATTGAGCTCAGAACTTCAAATGCGAATTCCAGGAGTTTCAGCCGGCGAAATCCGACACCGTTTTTTCTAGGTAACTTCCCATGCCTTGCTCTTTCATTTGCATGTAAATTTTTGAAATTTCCAGGGTCCAAATCGATTTCTAGGCCACTATAAAATATATGCCTCATCCCACGTGGAAATCAAGGATTTTTCCGCGTATAGGGCTGGCTATACGCAGAAAAATGCCTCAAAGTCACGTACATACGTGGCTGTTTAGCAAACCGTCGTGTATGCGACCACGTTTAAGTTTTTCTATGACATTTAATGACCCAAACTTAAATTAAATGTGCAATATGGTTCTAGAATGGAGGGAACGAGAGCACGGGGATGTAGAAGAAGCAGTACGGGGATATCTAATGGCACAACAAGCTCTTCGTGCATGCGGGCTCTACAAGTTTTGGTGTCTTGGTGGCTTAAGGGCCAAACCAAGACTACTGCAGATGCTAGTAGATTACTAGGATCCTGACTCAGAGTCTTTCCAGATTGATGGGATGTCCCTCACTATAGAGGTGGATGACATATACTTCATTACAGGATTGTCCCGACGGGGGGAAGTGGTGAACCTAAGGTCTCGCGGGCCCGGAGGTGGCCTCACCATAGATGAGTATATAGCTGTATACTGTTATCTGTACATGGAGAAGGTTGGGATTCAGATCCCAACTAGCTCTATATAGGTGCTAGGCCTAAAGGCCATACTACTGACACTTGGCTGGATAGCAGGGCTAGCCTCACTCCACCAGGCCTCACAGCCCTTGATGTTCTATGCAGTGGAGTGTATGAGACCCACATTTTACGATTGGAGTACTGTGCTGTTGAGCAACATGAAGCAACAAATCAGTGATTGCAATATGGGTAGGGTATGAAACTTCAGTTTCAGCAGTATACTGAGCATGTTCTTCTTTGAGCGTGTTCCAGGATTGAGCCCTAGAGTTGACGTTCCTCTTCACAGGGTTCAAGATCCGGCCCAACGAAGTTGGGTAGATGCAATGCCCAGACTAGGTGGAGGTAGGGTGTCCAACCCCTATCTAGCTGATTTCTTTCCATGTTGGCAACGACAGATAGTTTCCATTGATGATTACCCCTATGCGAGGATAGATTTTTGGGGAGATCCCAACATGCCTCTACCACCAGGATAAGCATACGATGACATTGGTAACGAATCCCAACCCTCTTTTTAAATTTTTTGAATTATTTAATTTTTTGTGTTTTTTGATATATATAGACTCAAAAGACATGTTTTTGCGTGACAACACATAGTGACATCCTGTCATATGTATGCAGATGTAGGACCATGGTGTCCTGATGGTTTCCCTCATCATCGACGGAGGGGAAGAGGAAATGACATTTTGGGTGTGGATGCAAAGCGGACGCTCCAAAGCATTCATACCAACTTCGTGTGGCTTACACATAGGGTACCCATGGCGCAGGTCAAGGACCTGCCTGAGGCCATGCAGCGTCAGGTGGTGGGTGTAACACGAGCATGGGTGCGGTTATTTCAGCAGCTAGATAGATCCATGGTGACATTCCATGATCAGAAACCCCCTCCTCCTCCTCCCTAGGCTTAGATACCTGGGAGTGATACATTTTGTACTACCATGTATTTATATTTTGGTGGCTCGGAAGCCCCATTTTTGTATTATGACACTTGTGTATTATCACCTTTTGGATGTTTAATGAAAATTTTTTATGATGATTGATTTATTTATTTACATGTGTAAAAATGTATGTTTGTGATGAGCTTATTGTCTATGAATCAAATGCCAATCTAACACATAGTTAGCATATGAGTCAGCAACTTGATTATAAATTCTTGAAACATGTATGTATGTTATGTTGTCAAATTTCTGTTCTAACAATCTCACACGTAAGAATATTCGTAATAATGTTGGATCCATAACATGATACAAGCCATTAAGCTGTGACACTATTAACTGCAAATCAAGACATACCTCAAGAGAGAGAACACCATGTGAAATGGCATCCCAAGGAAGCTCGATAGTGGAACTATACTCAGCAACATTGTTCGAAGAGGGCCGTAAACATATGCCTCCTGAAGACAATACCTGACCCATAGGAGTATAAATCACCCAAGCAGCAGAGGCTGAGTGTTGAGTGTGGTAGCTAGCACCATCTGCAAATCCTATATAGATGGAAGACTCCATTGACATCTTCCATAAGAAATAAAATATAATCACAAACTTGATCACCATAAGAAAAACCTAACTATGCAAAATACTGTACAATAATATACAATAGTCAGCCCTTGCTGAGAATCATGCATAATACTTTTTAAGATAGAGCCCATTTCTAGGCACAGCTAAGGCTGTCCCCTCGTAATATAATAGCTCATATGTGCCCTTCTCTAACACACATTTAACAACGTAAGGACCATGCCATATGGGGTTAAACTTTCCTACCACCAAGGGTTCTTTAGCTTGATCCCACAAAAGGACCAAATATCCTTCACTAAAATTCCTTAGATGGACAAATTTATCATACTGGACCTTAACACGATGCTTATTCACTTCTAGAGACACCAAGGCATCTTGGTGCTGCTCATCAAGCTGCTCTAAGTGGACCAAATGCTCCTCCAATGTGGAAGTGTCTAGTAAGAGCTCTATGGTTAGCTTCAAAGAAGGGATTTCACACTCAATCGGCAATACAGAATCCACTCCATGTACAAGTTGATATGGAGAAAAATCAATGGCATTCTTAACTGTGGTCCTATAAACACACAAAGCAGGATATAACATGATATGCCAATTGGTATTTCTTTGTGCGATGGTTCATTGGGGAATGGACTTGAGTGATTTGTTCACTACTTCAACCTGTCCATTCGCTTGAGGGTAATAAGAAGAGGAATGCTCCTGCTTAAACCCTAACTTAGAGGCCAATTCTTCCGTCATCCCATTTTGAAAGTGCCTACCATGGTCAGTGACAAGCTCCTTCGGAATACCAAACCGAGTAATGATGTAGTTGAATACGAAATGTGTGGCTGTCTCACTGTCAGAGTTAACCATGGGCATAGCCTTAGCCCATTTCGTGAAATAGTTAACAACCACTATAATATGATGATGCCCCTGAGCTAAAGCTGGGTTGCAATCCATGAAATCAAGCCCCCACTTAGTGAAGGGACCGATGGTGATAATTGGATGCAATGGGGCAGGATGTGAGCACATATTGCGTGCAAACACCTAGCAATGGTGGAACTTCTTGACTACATTGACACAATCTTTAAAGATCGACAGCCAGAAATAACCCGCTCTCAAGATTTTTTGGGCTATAGAAAGCCTAGATAAATGACCACCACATGCCCTTCTGTGGGAATCATTCAGCACAAGCTCAGCATCCTCATCATGAATTAAATAACAACGTAAAATGGAATCTACCCCACAACAGTATAATGTGTTATCCACTATGAGGTAATTCTTCGATACGTGACGTAACCATCGTCACTCATCCCATGAAAGGTGAGTAGGGACCTTCAATGTTTGTAAATATATGATAATATCCTCGTACCATGGATCCAAATTTGAGATCAGGAAAATGTGCTCATCGACAAACGTATCTTCACAAACTTCCTCCTCCTCCTCGCTTGGGAAATTAGATATAAGCTCCTCAAAAATTAATTTTTTTTATTTTTATTTTGCTGAAACAAACTCGAGATCAAATTATTGCAAGATGACAATCCACTTATTATACTTTCCCCCTATCATCCTTCTAGTGAGGACGAACTGAAATGGATTGACATGGGTTACCACCAAGGTCTGGCGAAGGAGAATATAATGTCTCAATATTTGAACCGCATGAACGGTAGCTAAGAAAAGTTTCTCCACATGGGAATAATGGATCTCTGTATCTATAAGTTTTCAGCTCAAATAATATATGACATGCTCTTGGATCTCCTCATCCTCCTGAACCAAAACCATACCAATCGTCTCCATGGACGCAACGACATAAAGTAAAAAGTCATGGCTATAGTCGGGTGGACTAATCACCAGGGCCGATGCTAAGGCCCACTTAAGTGCATCAAAGGACTCCTAGGCTCACTCATCCTAGTAAAAGGTAGTGTCCTTCTTCAAAAGACGCATAAAGCCTCTAGTCAAATTGGAAAAGTTAACGATGAATCTCCACAAGAAATTTGCCATGCCTTGCAAACATTGAAGATGTCTAATGTTTCTCGGGGGAGACAATTGAAGTATTTCCTCAACCTTTAAAGGGTCAACTCTTATACCCTCCTTGGAGACAATGAACCCTAATAAGCGACCAGATTTCACACAAAAGATGCATTTATGAGTATTTAACCTAACCAAGTAATGGTGGCATCTTTCGAACACTAATCTCAAATGGTAGGAATGACACATCCTCTGACGAGAATGAGCAGCAAGGTCATCCAAAAATACTTCAATAATTGATTTGAGATCATGGAAGATCAAGATCATAGCCCACTGAAAAGTGGATCCAGTGTTTTTAAGGCCGAAAGGCATCTTCCGATATGCAAAGGTACCCCTAGGACAAATAAAGGCAGTCTTATGTTGGTCCTTGGGTTTGATCTGTATCTGATTGTATCCAAAAAATCCATCCATAAAGGAAAATACCTTGCTTCTCGCACACTCATCCAAAATTTGATCAATAAATGGTGTAGGAAAATGATCCTTAGGACAGGCATGATTCAAGTCACGAAAATCAGTACATATACGGATCGTTCCCTATTTCTTATCAACTAGAACGGGATTTGAAATCCACTCCGTCAAGGGAACGAGATAGATAAAACTGACATTTAACAATTTTTCTATCTCAGCCTTAATTGCGGGTGCTTTTCTAGGATTCACTACACGCAAGCGTTGTCGAACAGGCTTAGCATTGGGATAAGTTTTAATCTCATGTTCAATAATGCGAGGGTCGATACCTGGCATTTCCTCGTATGACCAAGCAAATACATCATGAAACTCTTTTAACAACTTAGTATACTCTTGAATCTCAGCATGGGAACATTCTACCCCAATATAGACATTCTCAATCTTGCCAAGATCGCGAGAGATATTGATAGGAATGGTAAGAGATATATTCACCATGTTTCCATTAGCCATTGGACCATAGGAGCTTAATGGAACCACATGACTACCAATTCTCTCAATAAGAATCTCCCTAAAGTATTCACACTCCAAACGGTCAAGATCGGGAAGAAAATAAGATCTATGATGTAACTCTTCCCAAGGTGGCTCAACCCTAGACATAGCCTCAATAATAGCTTCATCTGATGGAAAAATGCTATCAAGGCATTCATGCACGTGAGAAGACTCAACTGCCCATGCAGGAAGCACACATGGGTCCTCCTCCTCCGTCTGCAAAGAGGAAGGACTGGGCTCTGCAACACATTCAAGATTCGCTTGATATGCTATCATTGCTGCAGGAAATGCCATGTCTGTTTTGATAGGTTCACATGAAGGACTTGGTGTAGGAAGAATCCAAGGATATTCCATATGAGTGGTGCGAAAATACACCGAATGCAATGACGATGAAGCCTCACCGAAAATAGACCCGATCATAAGAACAAGTGCAGGACAAATAAAGGATCCCATAAGGGATGGATACATGCCAACACCAACACTCCCAGTTGCCAGCTGAGAGTGCTTGACAATCGGGATAGAAGCTCCTGAAGATGCGGTAACACACAAATTCTTGAATGACATTTGATCAATCATAAATATCTTCCCATTAAACATAAATCATACAACTCTAAATAGAGAAGAAGCTATGGCTTGCATACTATACATCCAATTCCTACCCAGTAATAGATTGTAGTTAAGGGGCGCATCAACCATCTTGACCTCGATTGCGATGGTCTTCCCTCCCAAACGGACCTTAAGAGAAGGAAGAATTCCATGTGACCAAAATGATATACTATCAAAAGCAGTCACCATGGTAGTGTATTTAGACAACTCGGGGGAACCCAAACCCTTCCAACACGCCAAAGACATCACGGAAGCAGCAACTCCTTCATCAATCATAGTGCGTTTGACGATCATGTTAAAACATTCAATCAAGAGAGACACATAGTAAGGCAAACGAGGCTATAGTCCCATGGTTTCAAATTTGATGAAAGAGGAAGATTTATCATCGTTAACACCAAGAGAAGAAAGAAAATCCTTCCTTTACGAAGGACAACTCTGAAGTACTTCGAGTGTAGACATCGCACAAGGAGTGTGGCCCAAATTTTCGATAACATAATAGTTCTGGGAGGCTAGGGCATTAGGATTGTGCCCCAAATGCTTAAGGACTCCCTTAGGAATGCAAGGTGCAACTTCAGGTTTATTCTAAAGGTTTTCAATATGCAAAGGACTCCCAGGTGGAGCAGGTTCCTTTCCAAGGTCTAGTTGTGACAAACCATAGTCCTTCGCATGAGTCACAACCTTAGTAGCATGCACCATATTGATGCAACCACGACCACTACTAGCTTCCAATGGATATTGATCCCCACCAGACTGATCATGGGTCCTTGAGTTCATGTTTTTATTATGAGGTAAAGGGTTGGTCAGCACAGCTGGGCCCTGCGCTATGAACCTCGAGGATTCTTCTATCCGAGGGCACAAGTGAGTGAGGTGGTCATCCTTACACAACTTGCAAGGAAACTTAACCTTATGTTTAGGTTGCTTGTCCCCCCATCATTTTGGGTGTTCTTGTCATTAGAGTTGGAATTTTCATTTCTACTCCCACCCTTACGATTGTTTTTACCCTTCTTCTTATTCCTTCTGGGTTGCTGGTTACCCTTCTGGTTTGACGATTGCACCGAAAGCACATTCGCCATTTGGGTGGGTTGAGACGAAGCCATGGCTTGTCCCGAGGCATATTAGTTGATAGATGATTGACTGACCTGTTTCACAACTGAATCCGCAGGTTTGGTACTCGTACAACCAACAATTCCATCAGCACGTGGTGCAAGTTTGACCTTAGGGTCGAAACTAGAATGCGAAGTGTTAGGAATGATCTCATATAACAAACTGGATTGAGCATAAATCAAATCGAATTCCTGCACCCTAAAAATGGCTTGTTCCTCATTCTGAACTCTAGATGTAGAAACATCCTTCACTATATAAGGTAGTAACAATTTAAGGAACCACTCAAGGAGAAACTCCGACGGTATGAAGGCTTTAATCAATCTCTTCCGTCTATGCCACTCTTGGATATGGTTCAAGATATGCGTGGATTTATCTTGTTGAAATGTCGACAAGAGTTTCGTACCAGCCTCGTAACGCACTGGTAGCTGGAAATGGTTGAGAAAAGTCATAGCCAGGTCATCGAACAAAGTGAATGCCCCCCTAGGTATCTCTATATACCATTTCATTGCAGGCCCGGTGAGGGTGCGTTGAAATAGCCTTGAACAGATCAAATCTTCGTGTAAGGAATTAGAAGAGCACCAAAGGTGAAATGCAGTAACATGTTCACTAGGATATTCTCCTGGGTTTCCCTCGAATTTGGGAATGTTCGAGGAAATCTTGATAGGGACAACCGGCCAAGCCGGGTCATAAGATACCGGATCGTTCGTTAGTCTCGACAAGTCAGGAAAATTTAACATTGTGAGGAAAGAGAGCCTAGGTTGAGCAGGTCAATGAGATGCTCCTTGATAATTTTGGTTCACATAGGACTGGTTACCGTAACCACCATGGCCATGGCCATAGTATCCTCCTCCCGTTTGACTTGTGTAGGGTGGCATGGAAGCACCATAATGTGGTGTACCTTGACTATTTGGGGCTACAAAGCCATAATTCGGGGAGTAAGCGGGTTGTTGATACCCATACCCATAAGGTGAATAACTCTGTGCATATTGCAGTCCATAATATGGTCCATAAGAGGTCCCATGAGATGTCCCATGAGACACTCCATAAGTAGGAATATGACCTTCAGAAGTAGGAATATGACCTCGAGAAATTCCTATGGCTTGGGGTACCACAACAGACAGCTTGACTCCAGAAATCAATCCTTTTCTATATGCAAGAGAAACCAAATATCTAACACTAAAGGATCTCAGTTTGTACCTTATTCCTGACAGTTGATGTAGATCCCCGTTGAGCTTTCTAACTCCATCTTGAATTGATAAATTTTTTCCTCAACATTCAATAAAAAAGATAAGCATGCTATATATAATCGTGTTAGACCTACTCTAGCATATATAATCAATAACATATAAGCATTTAAAATAATCCATGGATTACATACTCATTTAAACACATATTATTGGATAGGAAAAGATATTTCTATTAATATAAAACAGAGATTACAATAGTGGAAACCTCTATCGGCACGTCTGCGAATCGGAGAAACTGAGTCCCCCACTTGGGCCTCCACCACTTCAATCCTCCATCTCTTGATAGCAGGATCACAAGCAAAAGGAAATCTTGGGAAGAACACAAAAGTGCTCCAAGGGACAAAGGGATGCAGACTCAAGTATAAGCTCCGAAAACAATGGACTATAGTTTTCTTGCTCTTCAATTCCTCATGCCTTCAATGTATCTAAAGGGTTCCTTATATAGCTCTTCAATGGGGTAATGAAAGGTTGAATCTGAGTGATCTCAAGGAATATGGAAGGCTAAGCGACAAGTGAGTCAGATCCACATCAAGGAAAACTCCAAAAGAATTTGGCATTTTGCACACATCCTGATGTACGTGAGTTTAAGGGTCAAATTTGCATATATATGCGAGAAAGGGATTAAAAGTCGCGTATGGAAATTTTTGCATGTTTTTAGGGATGATATTGGAAACATCAAAGGTACAAAAATGGTCCATGGGGTCTAAGGAGTCTGCATAGAAACAGGGAAGGCCATAAAAGTGTGATTCACCATGTGTGGTAAAATCAGCTGTAACAATTTTATTGAGAATGTGGAATAGTTGTAAGCTATTCACTATTGATTCTATTAAACTGGTTAATAGAGACACTTCATTTAGAACACAAAATTCATTTAAATACCTAGTACCTTCATTGTTTCAACGCAACTCTTCATTGCTGCATCTTTTCATTTTGGGTTGTGACTGTTTGTTTACAAACACACACAAATAACACTTACCTTTTCTATTCGTCACATTCCTTCACCAATTGTCAATGTTTCATTCCTCCCTTAGCCTCATATCTCAATTTCACAGCCTTTTTTATTGTTCTTTGATATTTTCACGATGCAAAAACTCCTTCTGCAATGATATTTACCAGTTTTAATCGGAGTCATTGATCCTACTGTCAAGTACGATCTGGATTGTAGATCTGTTCTACATATTTCCCCCTTGAAATCTCCTTTCCGCATCAAAATTACCTCACAACGATTTCTGACTATTGATCTTCTTCGGGCATTTTTCTTGACCGTTGATCTCCAGTTTGCGGGATGTGGGATGCGATATTTCAATTCATCCTTTTTATCCTTTCCGCAAACTTCTTTTCCCAACCATATTTTCCATAATATTTCTTCTGCACCGTCGATATTTTGCGGATTCATTCTTGATGGTTTATCTTGCAGATTGCAGGATGCAGAATCATGCTTTTCGATTTTCAGACTTCCACAATTTCCTTTCCGCAATGGTCTTTCCACACAGTTGATCTATTTTTGGCGGGATTGATCTTAGTTGTCCGATATTTAGATTTCAGGATGCAGGATGCTCGAGCAACTTTCCTAAGTTTCCTCCTCGCACTTTCCTTCTGCATGTGGCTTGTGGGATGCGGGATGCAGGATGCTTGACCAATTTTCCAAAGTTTCCTCCCCGCAATTTTTCCTCCACAATTTTGTTTCTGTATTGCGGGATGTTTCCTAACCGTTGGATCTTGTGTGGGATCAATGTCCACTGTTCGATCTTGATCTTTCAAAACTAATCCTCCTTCACTTGATATTTTTACCACATGTCATCATATATGTCATGCCACATGCCCAACTATGCCATGCCATGTCATGACTACCTTAGTCTTTTACTGCATGACTAACTTATTCTTTTACTGAGTAGGTTCATCCATCATATATGCTGGTTATTTCTTTGTCATTTGTGAACACTTTTGACATGAATGACAACCATATACTCAACAATCTCCCCCTTTGGCATTGATGGCAACCTCTGAATATTCTCCCCCTTTCACAACAATGACAAAGGAACCTTTCTATGTGACACCTCCCCGTGTCAGCATTTCTCCCCTCAAGACTGAGCTCTTTCCTCTTAGTGTTTTTGAAATGGAATTACTTCCATTTTTATTCTAAGACGCTCAAAATCTTCTTTAGGTAGTGGTTTGGTAAAAATGTCAGCAATCTGTTCTTTAGTGTCAATATATTCTAATTTGACATTTTTTTGAGAAACCTGTTCTCTTAGATAGTGATACTTGATTGGCATATTTTTTGTCTTAGAATGCATGATAGGATTTTTAGACATATTTATAGCACTAGTGTTATCACAGTTGATAACTATTGGATGTTCATATTTTAGAATTAAATATTCCAGAGTTTGTCTCATCCAAATAACCTGAGTGCAACATGAGGTGGAAGCAATATATTCTACTTCTGCTGTGGAAATTGAAATAGAGGATTGTTTTTTACTTGACCATGATACTAAACAATTTCCCAGGAAAAATGCTGCTCCACTAGTACTTTTTTGATCGTCAACAGTTCGTGCCCAATATACATTAGTAAACGCTTTTAGGGTAAAGTCTTGTCCTTTCGGATACCATAGACCATACTCCATGGTGCCTTTTAGATATTTGAAAATCATTTTTACTGTGGTTACATGTGTTTCCTTGGGAGATGACTGGAATTTAGCTACCAATCCGACAACTTGCATGACATCTGGTCTTGTGGCTATTACATATAGCAGACTGTCAATCATAGATCTAAACATGGTATGATCTACTTCTAGTGATTCATCATCCTTACTTAACTTGCAACCGGTGACCATTGGAGTACGAACAGGTTTGGAATATTCCATTTTAAATTTTTTCAACATATCCTTGATGTACTTAGTTTGAGAGATGAAAATTCCTTCTTTTTTTGGTGAAATTGCAATCCTAGAAAGAAATTTAATTCACCCAACATTGACATTTCGAATTCTTTCTTCATTTTAGAGGAAAAATACACTCTTAGGATTTGAAGATTGCTTCCAAATATGATATCATCCACATAGACAATGACAATGATCATGTTTTTATCTTCGATTTTTAGATAAAGATTACTTTTAGTGGCTCCTCTTTTAAAACGTTGTTGTTTTAAGTAGCTATATAGTCTTGAAAACCATGCTCTTGGAGCTTGTTTAAGACCATAGAGAGCCTTCTTCAGTTTGCAGACATAGTCACTGTTCTCTGACAAAAGAAACCCTTCAGGCTATTGTGGCTAGGGTTTTACCCCTAGCTTGTGCAAATGAGCACCTACTAAGGAGAAGGGACTCCTTAGTAGTAGTTCAATATGTGTAAATTAAAAAGCTAAAAAAAAAACTCTAACATGTGCATAAAACAGAAAAACAAAATGTAAATAATGGTTTTGATATTAATATTACCTCCAATGTGAAGGTTGGTGAAGCCCGTTGCGGTGATCCAAGAGGGTTGCTCCGAGCTCCATCTTGCTCCTTCTCTTTCTCCAATGGTGGAAATGGGCCAAAAGGGGCTCTCAAGGTGAAAGTAGCTCAAGGGTGAGCTAGGGTTTCAAGAGCTAGTTTGGTAGAGTAAGGGTGCTTATGATTGTGGATGTGAAATAAGGGGTCTCCACCACCTATTTATAGTTTTTCAGTGGTGGAGTGCTGGCCCATGGTTTTGGAAACCATGTGGTTTAGGGCAGCTATATAGGGTTTTTTCCTCCTTTTCCTCATTATTTTATATTTTTTCTTCCCTTTTAGGGGATTTGTGCTATTTTAGAGAAATTTTGGATATTTTTGGAGGAAAAGGGGGTTTTATGGCCTTTTGGAGGCTTTTTAGTGGGATTTTCAGGGTTTTCAAGGGAAATATGGTAGAAAAATGGACAAATGAGCCATATAGTGGGGTCGATGAGGTAGTGAACACTTTTTGGGTGTTAACAGCTATTCAATATATACTTCTTCTAAATTGCCATTTAGAAATGTAGACTTGACATCCATTTGATATACCTTGAAGTTTTTATGGCATGACAGTGATACAAACATTATGATTGATTCAAGTCGAGCTATAGGAGAAAATTTTTCTTCAAAATCAATACCTTCCACTTGGGCATAACCCTTACACACCAATCTTGCTTTGTTGCTTATTACTTGACCATGTTGATTGAATTTGTTTTTAAAAATCCATTTGGTTCCTACAATGTTCTTATCTTTAGGTCTTGGGACAAGTTCCCAGATCTCATTTTTTTCAATTTGATCTAGTTCTTCATTCATGGATTTGACCCATTCAACACTTTTTCTAGATTCTGTGAAGTTCTTGGGTTCTACTATGGATAGTAGGGTTTGTTCAACACCTGTTAGTTGTCTTCTTGTTTTGACTCCAACATTTTTATCACCCATGATCTATGATTTTGGATGATCCTTTGTGTCTTTCTAGATGGATTTTTAGTGTTAGGTCTAGGGAGGTCTTCTTCATTTTCCTGTGTATCTTCCTCCTCTTTTCCTTCTTCTTCGTTATGGATACTCTTGTCTCTTTACAATTCTTCTGTCTTGTCATCACTTGTATTAATATCTTCAGGATATTCTTCTTTCCTTGGTTTTAAATCATCTACTTTTACATCAGCACTCTCTATAATTTTATGTAACTTTTTATTGAAGCACCTATATGCCCTTTTGGTGGATGAATATCCCAGAAAGATTCCTTCATCAGTCCTAGATTCAAACTTTCCAATATCATCCTCGTTTATTTTGATGTAACATTTACTGCCAAATATTTTAAAATATCTGACTGATGCTGGTCTTCCATACCATAATTTGTAGGGAGTCTTATCCTTTTTTACTCTGAGTTGTGATCTGTTGAGTGTGTAGACAACTGTGTATACAACTTCTATTCAAAAATAATATGATAATTTTTCTTGATTAAGCATTATTCTGGCAGCTTCTTGGACTGTTCTATTTTTTCTTTCAACAACCCCATTCTACTGTGGAGTTCTCGTAGCTAAAAGCTGTCTTTTGATTCCATGATTTTCATAGAATTCATTAAATTCATTTGAAGTAAATTATCCCCCATTATCTGATCTCAGACACTTGATTTTCACACCAGACTTATTTTCAGCCATTGCTTTGAAGATCTTAAATTTTCATAACTTATGATTTTTCTTTGAGAAAGGCTACCCAGGTCATCCTTGTGTAATCATTAATGAGAAACATGAAATAGTGATCTGCTTGCAGAATTTTCGTTCTAGTTGGTATACAAAGGTCTATGTGTATTATTTCCATTGGGTGTGAGGTCATATGTTCCTTTGTCTTGAAACTGGCTCTGGATTGCTTCCCATGTTGACAATGTTTACATACTGCTTTTAGAGGAGCTACAATTTTTGGCAGATCTCTTATAGCTTCTTTTGCACCTATTTTGGCAAGGTTGTCAAAACTTAGGTGTCCCAACCTTTTGTGCCACAACCAACTTTCATCTATCTTGCTTAAATAGATTTGGTTTTCATTTTCCAAGATATTGTATACATTGTTTGCATTCCTCATGGGAATGCCAACTATCTTTTCTGATTTCTTATTTTTTATTTCACATTTTTCTAAGTCAAAGATGCAAATGTAACCTTGGTTGCATGTTTCACTTACACTAAGAAGATTAGGCTTGAGTTTTTCAACCAACAAAACATTTTCTACTTTGATCTTGGTGTTCACAACAGTTGTTCCTTTGCCAATTATTTTTGAAGATAGATTATCTCCAAAAGTGACTTTTCCTTTATTATCCTTTAGTGTAATGAATTTACTTGAGTCACTGGTCATATGTTTTGAGCAACCACTATCTAAGTTCCATAGGTTTTGGTTTTCAGTTGCACATAGAGCAATCATGGAACTTTCATGTTCATGTTTTTCTCTCCAATATTTCTTTTGCTTGGTACTCTGAGATTGAGTTGCATTAGTATTCCTTGTAGGATTTTTTAGTTTCAATCCCTTGCCATATGCCCATGGTTATTACATTTATAACATTCTATGTCATATTGTTGGAGTAGTGAAAAAATATTCTTATTTCCCTTTGTCATAATGCTTAATGGATTTTTCTTGTATTCAGATTCCTTTCTTTTAGTTCTGCAATTTAAAACTTTATGACCAAAATTATTACAAGAATAGCAGTAGCCTAAAAATATCTGTAGATATCTATTTGGTCTCTTGGGTGCTATATTATTTCTATTTTCATCTTGAGAAATTAATCCATCTTTCTTGTTTACTTCCTTTTTAGCTGGAGTCTTCAATATTTCAGTATAACTTTTCTTACCTCCTTTTTGATTGGTGATAGGAAAATTTTCTGGCTTCTTCTCTTTAACAAACCCCAAATCAGACTTATCATTTGATGGTTTTTGGCTACTCAGAATGTCATCTAGAATCCTTGATTTGTTCTCAAATTTTGATTTGATGGATCCTTCATCAAGCTTTCTCTTGAATTGTGTGATCTCCTCTGCAAGTTTTTCAGACTCTTGTATTCTTTGTTTGAGCTGAAGGTTTAGATCCTTTTCAACCTTTTGGGATTATAGAACGTGGGCTTCCAACTCATTGATGATAAGATTCGATTGTTTGTTCTTCTTTCTGCTTTTGTCAAGTTCTTCAAGAGCACTGACAAGTTCATCTCTTAGGTCCACTTCTCCCTCTACATCTGAGTCACTATTTGAGGTTTGAGTGTCTAGACCCATAAATAGTACTTTAGTTTCTTCAGCTTCAATTTCATCTGAATATTCACTATCTTCCATGGCATAAGCAATTTTCTTGTTCCCATAGGGTTTTTTCTTGCTTCCTAGTTTACCTCTTCTAAATTTTGAATTTTCTTTTTCTTCATTCTCATCTTGTTTAGTGTCGGTGCATTTGGAGAAAACATGTCCAATCCTTTCACAATTAAAACACTTTAAAGGTATTTTTCCTTGGTACTTTCCTGTCCCTTTCTCAAGTTTACTGATGAAAAAAACTTCCTCATCATTTGGATTTTCTGATTGATTTTTTAAGGTGGACTTAAAGGCTGCTTCCTTTCTTGAAGATTCATTTTGTCCTTTTCTCATTTTGTATGCAGTGAGAATTCCATGTATCTCATCCATTGTCATATTTTTAAGATCATCTAGTTCTTCTAAGGTGGATACATTTAGGTTATACCTCATTGGTAATGTTCTTATTACCTTACTTACCACTACATTTTCTTTTAGTTTTCCTCCAAGCCCTCTGATTGCATTAACAAATTCATCTACACGAAGAAGATAGTCACCAATATTCTCTTCTTCTTTCATGTTCATAATTTCAAACTAACTTCTATATGTTTGAAGTTTCAATTCTTTGACTTTAGATTCTCCTTCATAGATTAGTTTTAATTTGTCCCAAGCTTTTTTGGCAGATGTGCATTGCATAACCTTAGTAAATACTGATTGTGTTAAGCCACTGAAAATTGCATTTAGAGCTTTGGAGTTACCTTCATATTGTCCTAGTTCAACTGTGTCTGTAGCTTATAGGTTTCCAATGTTAAGTTATTTTTTAGTTTCTTCCCAAACCTTCCACCCTAGGGACATTAGATGACATCTCATTCTAACACTAGTACGCATAATTCTCTCCGGTAAATAGTGGAGGTTTGTTAGTGGACAGTCCTTCTTGTTGATCCATTGTGTTCTTTGAATGGGATCTTCATTCCAATGGTTAAGTTGTTTGCAAAGGAACCTCGCTTTGATACAAATTGTTGGTTTATCCCACAATACTGAGAGGGGGGTGAATCAGTATTCACCTTTTTAAACTAAAACACAAAATAATCAACAATTATAGTAGATATTTTATCGTGGAAACCTTAAAGAGCAAACCACCGACTCATACTCTTTAATAATATGAATTTACAAAATTGTTTATTTGCTACAACAGAAAGGATGCAAGATACACCCTAGGTTTTTACTGTAACTACAAAATAAGATGCTACAACACCCCTTATGGTTTTCTTTCTGTTTTTAATAGACAAGGATGCTACGACACTTTGCTCTCCAGCTACGACTGGAAGGAGGCTTTGAACCCCCCTGTAGACCTGTGCTCTGCCCTAGCACCGCCCTTCCACCCTAATATGATTTTATTGAGACTGTGGAATAGTTGTAAGCTATTCACTATGGACTCTATTAAACTATTTAACATAGAAACTTCATTTAGAACACAAAATTCATTTAAATACCTAGTACCTTCATCATTTCAATGCAAATCTTCATTGCTGCGTATTTTCAATTTGGGTTGTGACTGTTTTTTTACAAACACACACAAATAACACTTACCTTTTCAATTCATCGTATTCCTTCACCAAATGTCGATGTTTCATTCCTCCCTCAACTTTAGATATCAATTTCACAGCCCTGCTTGTTGTTCTCTGTATTTTCGCAATGCAAAAACTCTTTCTGTAATGATATTTACCATTTTTAATCGGATCCATTGATCCTATTGTCAAGTACAATTTGGATCATAGATCTGTTCTACAAATTTCCTCATTGAAATCTCCTTTCCACATCAAAATTACCTCACAACAATTTCTGACCGTCGATCTCCAGTTTGCGGGATGCGAGATGCAGGATATCAATTCATCGATTTAATCCTTTCCACAAAATTATTTCTGCAACCATATTTTCCACAATATTTCTTCCACACCATCGATATTTTGCGGATTCGTTTCTAATGGTTGATCTTGCAGATTACGGGATGCAGAATCGCTGTTTCCAATTTTCGAACTTCCACAATTTCCTTTCCGCATCGTTGATCTAATTTTGGTAGGATTGAACTCAGCTATCTGATCTTCAGATTTTGGGATGCAGGATGCCCGACCAACTTTGCTAAGTTTCCTCCCTGCAACTTTCCTTCTGCATGCAGGATGCGGGATGCCCGACCAATTTTCCATATTTTCCTCCCTCCAAGTTTTCCTCCACAATTTTGTTTCTGTATTGCGGTATGTTTCCTAAACATTGGATCTTGTGCGGGATCAATGTCCACCATTCGATATTGATCTTTCAAAACTGATCCTCCTTCACTTGATATTTTTACTCCATGTCATCATATATGTCGTGCCACATTCCCAACTATGCCATGCCATGTCATGACTACCTTAGTCTTTTACTGCATGACTACCTTAGTCTTTTATTGAGTAGGTTCATCCATCACATACGCTGGTTATTTCTTTGTCATTTGTGAACACTTTTGACATCAATGACAACCATATACTCAACATTACCTTTTGAAACTTTAAATCTACCTTGGGTCATCTCTGTGTCATGCTCACTACTCAAGGATATTCATCCCTACCCGATCATCCCGATCCCTATAATTATTATCCCTGAGATTATATTGTGTCTACCTTCCCTTATCCAGTATTCTAGTTACTCTTCTGATGTTGAAGGACTCATTTCCTTCCTCCTCGCACTACGGCTTCCGATCAATACCTCTTGTATAAGAATACCTAGAGTTTCGAAGATGGTACTACAGGATTCACTACTCATATTGGTGGACTCCTTTGCACTAGTAGTCAGTATCACTCATTCATTGATACTCTGATGGATTTCTTCCATGTTTGAATTCAACTCATATATTCACATGGTAGGATTTGCACTAGTTTCTATGGATTTGGCTGAAGTCCTTAGGTTACAACATCTATAACCTAAGTTGCGCAAGATGGTGTTATGCTCTATGACACTACTCCCATCTATTGAAGACTCATAATTATATTATTGTGGCTTTGATCTACCATTTTAAAACATACATGTCCTATTTTCCTGTATTATATGATGTCATTGAATCTTGTAAAGGAGCTAGTATTCCTCTTTATTGAACATGGAATCCTCAGTAATGATTTTGTACATGAATTTGATCTGTCTATTTCAGGTACCTCTTTATGACCTTTATAACTAAGTCTCTCCATGATAAATGATTTGTAATGTATTTATACCATCGCTTCCCTCTGACCTCATAGGTTGGGGGCATATGTTATACTATGAAATGACACTTCTCCATCCGAGTACTGACACTAAGCATGTCGGTACACAAAAGGAAATTATGGATTGAAGTGGCCTAAAATCTACAAATGAAGAGAATCCTTAATGTACATTACTTCCTTAAGCCTTTCCCATGTTTCTAATAAGTTTTGTCTTCCATTTGTGACTTCTCTCATTGCAAGTTGCAAGTCATTCACGGTTAGTGCCATATGCAACCCATGAATGGATGATCAAATGTTGCATTCACGGGTTTCCTTCATAGGAGTCACGTCTCATTCGCGAGCTGTGTGTATATGCACCCATGGTTACCTTAAGAAAAAAATTAAAAAAATAAAACATGATTAGTTAGGGACAGTTTGGTTCGAAATCATAACTTACCCAACCTCCCTAACCATCCTAGGCCTCGTAATTTTTCCTCATCAAGAAGTATAAATTGATGGGAGAGGTAGAGGATAAGGGAAGCAAGTTAGAAGAGCAAGTTTATGATGGAGGAATACATTGGAGAAAGGATAAAGAGAACTCAGTTCCTAGTTAGCAGAGAGGTTTGTCTCATATAGGGTTGTAACATTCCCTGCTACTTATGAATAAGTAGTGATTTTCTTCCATACATTGTGTACACATGTTCTTATTGTTATTGAATCATGGAATCTATTGTTGTTCATATTTATATTCAATCATAATTCTTTTATTGTTATTTATATAACACATAAGATCTATGTGGAAATATATCAATATCGTTTGCAAGTACTAAAGACCTAAAGCTTGAGGAGCATTTGGAGAAAAGGAAAAAGATAGGATCAACCTTCGATCATAAGGTACATATTCTTGCTTCTCTATTTTCCTCATAAATGTTTCTATAATGCTGTATGTCTGGAAGTCAAAACTTTGTACATTGGTGACCTCGGACCCTGTGTCATAAGGTATAATCCCTGGACAATAAATATGATCTACTCAAAATTGGTGTATTAGGTTCTTCTTTTTTTGATTCAACTTCTTTTGTTGAGGCAAATTCTTCACCTTGTAACAAAAACTCTATTTTCTGTGGTTCCTTTTCCACTAGAGTCACTTCCTATCTAGGAACTTATTTGAACTCTTATTTACAGGATTACAAAATGATAACTTTTCATACCATCTTTATAACCCATAAAGAAACATTTTTCATCTTTGTTTTCCAACTTGCTCATTTTCTTCTTTGGAACATGTACATAAGCATCACAACAAATTTTTTTAGATGATTAATAGAGGGTTTCTTATCTTTTCCATTGGTGTCCTATTCATCCTTTTGACAACACCATTCCATTGAGGTGTGTATGGAGTAGTCTTATGCCTTGCTATGCCTCAATTCTTTTAGAATTCCTCGAAATTATTCCCATATAACTCTCCACCATTATCCGTCCTCAACACCTTTATATTCTTTCTTGATTAATTCTCTAGAAGAGCTTTAAATTCTTTAATATTAGAAAATACTTCAAATTTATTTCAAAGGAAATAAATCCATGTTTTCCTTGAGAAATCATTTATAAATGAAACTAAATACACATATTTTCCTTATGATGGAATATGCACAGCAGGGATAATTTTAGCCCAGTGGGCTATTTTTCCATGTTTTTCTCCCAAAAAAAGATTCGCCAGTTTGCATTTTTTGAAGCCATTTTTCGCCCAATTTTGAAGGGGTAAACTTTTTTCATCCTAAAAATCGCCAAATTATTATATAAACGATATAAAATGCTTGTAAATTAAAATCTTTTTTGAAAAATATCACCAATCATTTGATAGTTAGCATTTTAAGAATTGGTAATATTCGCCAACTTTTATACACTTTTAAATAAGTATGGTTCCTTAAAATCATCCCTGATGCACAGGTCCAAACACATCATTATGTATTAATTCTAGAGTTCCCTTTTCTCTTGTAGCACCATATGCAAATCTTACTCTTTTTTGTTTTCCATATATGAAATGTTCACAAAAATAAAAATATAGAGTGCAATAAGCCATACCTTCAATAATACATTTACCTTGTAATGCTCGAATTCCCTTTTCACTGATATGCCCTAATATTTAATGCCATAACATTATATTTCCTCCTGATGTAGTCGTGGCCCTGTCATCTTTACCTCCTCCCACAGAAACAATAGAATTGTTATTGTTACACCCAAATATCATCATCAACATGCGATAAGATCCTAAACATCCATGTTTTGCCTCATTCCCAAATCTTGAAGTGAAAAAACTGATCCAGATGTCAAGCTTGCACATAAAAACCTAGCACTGCTTCTACCCTTAAGACTAAGAGCGGTACCTTCTTCACCATCGCTTGAGTTGTGTTGAATACAAGCGGTGGCACCACCTTTATTCTTTGTTTGTAGATCGGTTTTTCCCTAGCACCGCTCTGTCATCAATGAGTAGGAGCGGTGCCCTTGGTAAAAAGTGAAAAAAAAAGACTTCATGAATCTTCTAGATCAAAAGCTTCGTGGCAGACCTTATCCTTATTCACCTGGGTCAGTTGAGCTCAAGATCCATCCTTTGGGGATCTCCTATCCACCTCACCCACAAAAATATCAACCATCTCTCTCCATTTGAGGCCTATAAAAATAGGCTCATACCCCATGGTTGAGGAGAGAGAAAAGTCATGCTGCCATTTTGACATTCTGGCCTGATCCATTAGAGTGAGCATAGAGGAGCAAGTTGGAGCTATTGGGGATAAGACACCAGTTTTGTGGAGGAGTGCATCAACACTAAGGAAAAAGTTGTAAACTCTTTCATTATTTAACAATGAAAAATTGGTTCCTTTCCCATATACTTATTATGTATAATCTTGCATGTTTATTACCAGATTCCTTAGTCACCGACATAGATCTATAGATGATGTTCTGGTACTTTTGATCCTTTTTTTTGATGTGTTTATGCAGGTATTTTCTTGGAGATCTTTTTCCATAGGTGAATAGCCACATCATTCCATCAAAAATTGTATTCCGAGTGTCTGTAGTTTCTAGGAGAAGTCTTCCAACCTTGTTTTGAACTATTTGTTCTAGATCTGAACCATTCAAACCAGAGGAAAAACTTCTATCTGCAGAAGGTGCCAAATTCCTAACAATAGTTACATTCATCGATGATGGTGCTTCCCAATAGTTTTTACAAAGTTCCATACCGAATTCCCCTCATTAATACCATTGATCCTTGAACCATTTTTCAACCACCATCTCCACACATAGTCTTTACATCTGCAACATCCATATTTCCAATTGATATCAAGTTTCTCACTAGATTTGGAATGTGTAGCACTCCAGGAAGAGTTCGAATCCTTCCATCCTTGAGTTTTATCTTGACTCTACCACGTCCAATGATACTGGCTAGTGAATCATCTCCCAAGTACACATCTCCTCCATGGTATTTTTCATATTCACAGAACTACTCCATATGGGGGTTGCTATGACATGCCACACCTGATTCAATCATCTATATATCACGTTCTGAATGATTACCCATGGAATTTAGGTACACATCCCCTCCTTCTTATGAGGCGTTCTTCTCCTTTATGGAAGGGTATCCTTAGATCCATTTTCTTTCTCAACATTCTTACAACTGCAATCATTTTTATAGTGCCCATATTTACCACATTTCTATCACTTCCTTACACCTTTTCCTAGGGATTTATATCTACACTTAGATTTATATCTCCTCCCAGGTCCCTTGTTTTTTCTTCTCTCCTCATGGAAACCATGCTATGAGTATGCATGGTTTTCTGCCTCATCTCTTCTGATAGCATGGATGATGATATATCATTAAATTTTAAGGTCGCTTGACTAACACTACCTATTGCCACAATTAGGTTGTCCTAGGAATCTGGAAAAGGACACAATAATGTAATACATTTATCTTCTTCAACCATTTTAATTCTAACAGTGGTTATCTGACTTACCAGAGTATTGTATAAATTCAGATGCTATGTCACTATGTCATTTTTATCCATTCTGAGATGAAATAGTTTATTTTGTAAAACAACTTGTTTACATGGGATTTTGATTGATACAAACTCCCTAACTTCCTCCACAAATTTATCGCACTATCTTTTCGAGATACATTCAACAACGTAGAGTTTAGTAAACATAGTTGGATTGTACTCCTCACCCTTATTTCTAATTTCTCCCAATCTTCTTTTGAAATTCTAGTGGGTTATGTACCCGGATCCACAATAATCCACTATTCCCTATCTACAAGAATATCCTCCACTTTTATCTTCCATATGTTGTGTTATAGCTGCTTTTACCACTCCAGGTGAATCACACTTGTATGGCCTTTCCCCTGTCTCGCTGTAGACTCCTTGGACCCCTTGGACCATTTTTTGTCCTTTGATGTTCCCTTGATCATCCCTAAAAACATGTGAAAAATGATACACGTGAATTTTAAACCTCTAATAGCGTATATACATGGGTTTGACCACTAAAACCGTGTACATTGGGATGTGTACAAAATCCAAATCCTTTTGGAGTTTTCCTTGACATGGATCTGACTCACTTGACTCCTGGCCTTCCATATGCCTTGAGATCGCTCGGATTCAACCTTTCATTACCGCTTTGAAAATCTATATAAGGAAATCTTTGGTACATTGAAGGCATAAGAGAGAATTGAGAGCAAAGAAACTATAGTCCATTGTTGCTAGAACTTATGCTTGAGTCTGCATCCCTTTGTCCCTTGGAGCACTTTTGTGTTCTTCCCAAGCTTTCCTTTTGCTAGTGAGATTGCTATCGAGAGATGGAGGATTGAAGTGGTGGATGCCCAAGTGGGGGATTCAGTTTCTCTGATTCGCAGACGTGCCGACAAAGGTTGTATCCATTGTAATATCTGATTTTATAATAATAGAAATATCTTTTCCTATCCAATAATCTATGTTTAAATGAATATTTTATCCATTGGATGATTTCAAATGCTTATACATTGTTGATTATATATGCTAGAATAGATATAACACCAATATATATAGTATGCTTGTATTTTTTACTTGTTGTTGAGGAAGTAATCTATCAATTCAAGCTAAAGTTGAAAAGCTCAATGGGGATATACTTCAACCGTCCGGAATAAGGTATGAGGTCTGATCCTTTAGTGTTAGATATTTAATTTCTATTGCATATTGGAAAGGATTGATTTATGGAGTCAAGCTGTCTGTTGTGGTACCCCAATCCATAGGAATTTCTCTCCGTAATAGAATTGGCGACTCCGCTGGAGAGTTCCTAGTAGTTGTCCTTTGGGGGTTTTCTATCGGCATTCAATGAATTTGAATTGCTCTTTCTCTCTTGTTTCTATGTCGATTCTAGGGGCATGTTTTCTTGGTAGTGTCTGATTGGTGTGAATTTTGTCTCAGCTTGTCTGTTTGCCTTGATTTTTATGCACTTTTCTTCCTGTACGCAAGTTTCGAGCTCACAGTCGCGTATACATGCAGGTTTCTCTGCGATTTCCGCGTATACATGCGGGTTTACTGCGAACAGTCGCGTATGCCCTTAGTTTTGCCTTTTTAGTGGAAGTTAAAAGGTTTCTAGGTGAATTTTGATGATTGCTGAGTCTCCTTTGATACTGCCTGAGTCTGTATACACCTCTGTTTCTAACCAGAGACATTTTTTTTAGGGTAATTTTTTTTTTTTAAGAAGGTTCTTGTCATGGCATTTTTTATTTTTTGTTTGGTATTAGTGCATTATATTTCTTTTACCTTAGTGATTTGCTTGAATGCTGCTTGAGTGTGCTTGTAGATTCTGGCAGTTGTAGAATCATTCCTTTGATTTTTATATCTCATTTTATTTCAAAAAATCCAAAAAATATTTGCTTATCATCATGCATTGCATTTTGCATTTTGCATAGTACTTGCACTAGATTTGCTTTGGAGTATTAGTCAGGATTTCATATAGGAGAGCTTGCATTCATCATTTGAAGAAAATTGTGCATTTCATGTAGTAGCATGCCCTATTTTCATGGACACAATGCATTTGCATTGATTGTTAGGTGTGCATTTTACTTCATGTTGTGTCATAACACCATTAGTTGCACGGCTATATCCCTCTTTTGAGTAATAAAGCCAATTAAAATCAATGCTTAATTAAAATGAACTACACTATTTTATTTGATAGGGTTTTACCAACAAGCTTAGGTTTTAGGGTCTTAGAATAGTTCATTGTGATTAAATTCTCCAAGACTACTAAAAAACAACATGTATGTGTCTGTCCAGGTGAGTGTGTGAAATCCTTGGTATAACCAGTGTTTCTCAGGATCCTCCTCTCAAAGGGGAGTTAAGCACGAGGTAGTGTGAGCGGTTATTGATTGGGATGACCCCTAGTCATAACTGAGTAGCACCAGAGATATTTACATGGTTGTATTCGTATCTGGGGGCTCTTTAGAGAGTTTCGGGATTTTCTACCCTGCCCATATGGTCAATCCCACCTACGAATGTCCACCTGAGCATTGATTATATTGAGGTGACCTTAGTGGCCTTACCTAGTATATCAAGGGGGTACTTTATAGGGTTTATTATGCAGGTGTCCTAGCCAGGTTGGGGTTAGACAACACCGTCTATTTATGCGTTGAAGCTTAGGGCCACAATAATTGGTTACATACCTCCGCTTGTTGTGTATGGGAGTCTCAAGCCTCTCCTAGGTGAGACATACCTGCTTCATTCGGGAGCTCACTTATCCTACCCTTGATTGCTTGCATTTGGATTTAGATTTTATTGGTGATTGCTCTGTGCATGATAGATTGCCTAGGGTTTGTGTAGATAGAGAGTCTTTTCTATTTTTTGGGTCATTGTGGATTCGGGTGCGGCTCCTCGCCATTCTTGTCGTTTAGTATGGCTTCCACCTTCTACATCTCCTCCTCCTTTGGGAGAGAGACATAGACAGTCTAGGTGGACTACTTCTCACATTGATTTACACACCATGGGAGACCATATAGAAGGTATTCTTGAACCACCTTCTCCCATTCATGTGGAAGATGGGGAGTTCACTCCTACCTATGATCCTTCACCCGACTTGACTGAGTTAGGTTCTGTGATTTTTGAGATAGGAACCTTTCAAAATAGACCTACTCGCTCTAGGGTTGATTCCCCATTGACACATTACCAGTATGGAATGCTGGAGGATGCTAAGACTCATTTCAAACCCGTGAGCACTAGTTATGGTAGCTATGGTTTGTCTGGTTTTCCCACACATGATTTGGCATTTCATGTCGAATATGAGTTCGATCCTAACACTATGCCTGGGGGCACTCTCATTCCTTACTATGCGGAGAGGTTTGGGAGCACTAGTCACATTGCACCTTCCATCCCAGTAGTGGAATCTACATCACATATTTCTCCTAGGTCTAGGGTTAGTGATCCTATTAGGATACTAGATCTGAGACGAGTGACTATAGGGAATAGTACATACTTAATTACATAGATCCCTTCATCCTCTGTCCCTAGTTCTTCGAATGTTCACCCTCCACCTCATTCATGTGGTCCTTCGGGCCGAAATGTTGCTACGAGTCATGTCCGTACTGCGGTTACTAGACCGGTAGCGTCTCAGCTCCATGCACCACCCGTTGTTTCGGGAGGTCATGCTCATACTTCTATACGTCACATTCCTACTTCTGGAATGTATGTTCCTACCTACAGAGTGTCTCATGGGACATCGCATGCGATGAATTATGGACCCTATTATGGGACGTAGTATGGACAAGTTTCTTCACCTTATGGGGGCGGGTATCAACAACCTACTTACTCTCCAAATTATGGCTTTGTAGCTCTGACTAGTCAAGGTCCACCACATTATGATGCTTCTATGCCACCCTATACAGGTCAAACAGGAGGAGGGCACTATGGCCAAGGCCATGTTGGTAATCAGACCTATGTGAATCAGAACTATCAGGGAGCGGTCCATCGACCTCATCATCCTAGGCTCCCTTTCCTTGCAAAGTTGAATCTTACTGACTTGTCGAGATTGAAGAACGATCCTGTAGCTCATGACCTGGCTTGGCCGGATGTCCCTACTAAGATTCCCTCAGACATACCCAAGTTCGAGGGAAAACCGGGAGAGGACCCGAGCAAAAATGTTACTACTTTTCACCTATGGTGCTCTTCGAATTCCCTACATCAGAACTCAATCCGTTTGAGACTATTTCAATGCACCCTTACAGGGCCTGCCAAGAAATGGTATATAGAGCTACCTAGGGGGGCATTTGCTTTATTCGATGACCTAGTGATGAATTTTCTTAACCAATTCCAGCTACCAGTGCATTATGACGTTGGTACTGAAATCTTGTCGACATTTCAGTAGGATAAAGCCACGCATATCTTGAATCACATCCAAGAGTGGCATACATGGAAGAGGTTAATTAAAGCTTTTATACCGCCGTAATTCCTCCTCGAATGGTTCCTTAAGTTGTTATTGCCATATATAGCAAAGGATGTTTCTACATCCTGAGTACAGAATGAGGAACACATGATTTTTAGGGCGCAAGAAATGGACTTGATTTATGCTCAGTCCAGTTTGTTATATGAGATCATTCCCAACGCTCCGCGTTCTAGTTTCGACCCCAAAGTTAAACCTGGACCACATGCCGATGGAATTGTGGGTTGTGTGAGTGCTAAACCTATGGATTCGGTTGCAAAACAAGTTAGTCAATTGTCAATCAACCAATCTACTTCGGGACAAGCTACGGCTTCATCTCAACCCACCCAAACGGCGAGTGTGCTTTCAGTACAATCATCAGACCAGAAGGGTAACCAGCAGCCCGGATGGAATAAAAAGAAGGGTAAGAATAATTGTGAGGGTGGGAATAAGAACAAGAATTCTAACAATAATGGCAAGAATTCCCGTGATGCTGGGGGGGAAAAGCAATCTAAATGTAAGGTTAAATTCCCTTGCAAGTTGTGTAAGGATGATCACCTCACTTACTTGTGCCCTCGTATCGATGAAGCCTCGAGATTCTTGGCATAGGGCCCAGCTGTGCTAACTAACCCTTTACCTCACAATCAAAATATGAACTTGAGGACCCATGATCAATCTGGTGGTGATCAAAATCCACCGGAGGGTAGTGGTCGAGGTTGCATTAACATGGTACGTGCTGCAAAAGTTGTGACCCATGCGAAGGACTATGGTTCGTCACAACCCAACCCAGGAAAGGAACCCAATCCACCAGGGTATCCTTTGCATATTGAGAAACCTGTGGATAAATCTGAAGCTGCACCTCGCATTCCTAAGGGAGTCCTTAAGCATTTGGGGCACAATCCTAATGCCCGAGTCACCCAGAGCTATTTAGTTGTCAAGGATTTGGGCCACACTCCTTGTGCGATGTCTGCATTGGAAGTGCATCAGAGTTGTCCTTCATAAAGGAAGGCTTTGCTTTCTGCCCTTGGTGTGAATGATGATGATTCTTCCTCTGTGATTAAATTTGAAACCACAGGACTTCAGCCTTGCTTGCCTTACTATGTGTCTCTTTTGATTCATGTAGAATGTCTTAACATGATTGTCAAGCGCACTGTGATTAACGAAGGCGCTGCCACTTCTGTGATGTATTTATCATGTTGGAAGGGTTTAGGTTCCCCTGAGCTGTCTAAATCGGTGACCATATTAACTGCATTTTATGGGAGATCGTTTAAGCCGCACGGGATCCTTCCTTCCCTTGAGGTCCATTTGGGAGGGAAGACCATTACGATAAAGGTCGAGGTGGTTGATGCGCCCCTTGACTACAATATCTTGCTGGGTAGGAATTGGATGTACAGTATGCAAGCCGTTGCTTCTTCCCTATTTTGCATTGTATGTTTTCCATTGAACGGGAAGATAGTCACAATTGATCAAATGACATTCAAGAATCCATCTATTACCGCATCTTTGGGAGCTTCAATCCCGATTGTTGAACACTTTCAGCTGGCAACTGGGAATGTGTGTAGGCATGTATCCATCCCTCATTGGAAGCTTTAGTTGTCCTGCACCGGTCCTTATGATAGGGTCTAGCTCCGGTGAGGCTTCGACATTTATGATATCGGTGTCTTTCCGCACGAGTCATATGGAAGACCCTTGGGTTCTTCCTACACCGAGTACTCTGAGTGAGCCCATCGTGATGAACGTGCCATTACCTGCAACTATGATAGCTTATCAAGCCAATATTGAGTGTGTTACAGAGCCCAGTCTATCCTCTTCACGGACAAAGGAGGAGGACCCTTATGTGCTGTCGGCATGGGCAGTGCAGTCTTCTCACACAAATGACTGCCTTGATACTATTTTCCCTTCAGATGAAGCGATTATTGAGGCCATGTCAGGAGTTGAGCCACCATGGGAAGAACTTCATCATAGATCTTCCTTTCTTCCCAAGCTTGACTGCTTGGAGCGTGAGGACTTTACGACGGTTCTTAGTGAGAGAATTGGTAGTCGTATGGTTCCATTAAGCTCTCTTGGTCCGATGGCTGATGGAAACATGGCTAACATATCTTCAATGATTCCTATAAATATCTCTTGCGATCCTGGCAGGATAGAGAATGTTTATATTGGGGCAAAATGTTCCCATGCTGAGATTCTAGAATACACCGAGCTATTCAAAGACTTCCATGATATATTTTCTTGGTCTTATGAGGAAATGCCAGGAATTGACCCTTGGATTGTCGAACACGAGATTAAGACTTATCCCAACGCTAAGCATGTTCGACAACGTTTACGTGCTGTGAATCCTAGTAAAGCACCCGCGATTAAGGAAGAGATAGAGAAACTATTGAAAGCCGGTTTTATCTATCCCATTCCCTTGACAAAGTGGGTCTCAAACCCCATTTCGGTGGATAAGAAGTAGGGAGCGATCCACATATGTACTGATTTTCGTGATTTGAATCGTCCCTATCCTAAGGACAATTTCCCCATGCCATTTATTGATCAGATTTTGGATGAGTGTGCGGGTAGCGAGGTTTTTTCCTCTATGGACAAATTTTCCGGATATAATCAGATACAAATTAAACCTAAGGACCAACATAAGACTGCATTTATTTGTCCTTGGGGAACTTTTTCATATCAAAAAATGCCTTTTGGCCTTAAGAATGTCGGAGCTAATTTTCAGCGGGTAATGACCTTGATCTTCCACGATCTCAAGTCAATTATCAAAGTATTTTTGGATGACCTTGCTGCTCATTCTCATATGAGAATGTGTCATTCCTATAACTTGAGATTGGTATTCAAAAGATTCCACCATTATTTGGTTAGGCTAAATCCTCATAAGTGCATCTTTTGTGTGAAGTCAGGTTGCTTGTTAGGATTCATTGTTTCTAAATAGGGTATAAGAGTCAACCCTTTGAAGGTTGAGGCAAAACATCAGTTGTCTCCCCCAAAGAATATTCGTCATCTTCAATGTTTGCAAGGCATGGAAAACTTCTTATGGAGATTTGTTGTCAATTTTGCCAATTTGACTAGAGGCTTCATGTGTCTTTTGAAGAAGGACACCACCTTTTGTTGGGATGAGCGATCCCAGGAGTCCTTTGATGTGCTCAAGCAAGCCCTAGCATCAGCCCCGATGATTAGTCCCCCAGACTATAGCCGTGATTTTCTTCTTTATGTGGTCGCGTCCATGGAGATAATTGGGATGGTTTTGGTTCAAGAGGATGAGGAGCTCCAAGAGCATGTCATATACTATCTAAGCCGAAACCTTATTGACACAGAGATTCATTATTCTCATGTTGAGAAGCTTTCCTTAGCTACCGTACATGCGGTTCAACGGTTGAGACATTATATTCTCCTTCGCCAGACCTTGGTTGTAGCCCATGTCAATTCGTTTCAATTCGTCCTCACTTGAAGGATGATTGGGGGAAAATATAATAAATGAATTGTCATCCTGCAAGAATTCGATCTCGAATTTGTTTCAGCAAAGTCAAAGAAATCGTTAATTTTTGCAGAGCTTATATCGGATTTCCCAAGCGAGGCCAAGGAGTTGGTTTGTGAAGATACGCTTTTCGATGAGCACATCTTCTTAATCTCAACTTTAGACCCATGGTATGGGGATATCATTACATTTCTACAAACATTGAAGGTCCCTACTCAGCTCTCACAGGATGAACGACGATGATTATGTCACGTGTCTAAGAATTAACTCATAGTGGATAACACTTTATACAACCATTGGGTAGATTCCATTTTACGACGTTGTTTAACCCATGAAGAGGCTGAGGTAGTGCTGAATGATTTCCATGGAGGGGCGTGTGGTGGTCATTTATCTGGGATTTCTACAACCCAAAAAATCTTAAAAGCGGGTTATTTCTGGCCTTCGATCTTTAAGGATTGTGTAGATGCGATCAAGAGGTGCCACCCTTGCCAAGTGTTCGCACATAATATGCACTTGAAACCTGACCCGTTACATCCCATCATCACCCCCAGTCCCTTCACTAAGTGGGGGCTTGATTTTATGGATTGCAACCCAGCTTTGGCTGGGGGGCATCATCATATTATAGTGGTTTTTGATTACTTCACAAAATGGGTTGAGGCTATGGCTACAGTTAAATCTGACGATGAGACAGCCACACACTTCGTATTCAACCAGATTATTACTCGGTTCGAGATTCCGAAAGAGCTTTTCACTGACCATGGCTCGCACTTTCAGAATCGTATGATGGAAGAGTTGGCATAAAAGTTAGGGTACAAGCAAGAGCATTCCTCCTCTTACTACCCTCAAGCGAATGGACAGGTGGAAGCAGTGAACAAATCACTCAAACCCATTCTCCAATGAACCATCGCACAAAGCAAGAATAATTGGCACATCATGTTATATCCTGCTATGTGGGCGTATAGAACCACTGTTAATACTGCCATGGGTTTTTCTCCATATCAACTTGTACATGGAGTGGAGTCGATATTGCCGGTTGAATGCGAGATTCCTTCTTTGAAGCTAGCCGTAGAACTCTTACCAGACACTTCACCATTGGAGGAGTGTTTGGTCCACCTTGAGAAACTTGATGAGTAGTGTCAAGATGCCTTGGTGGCTCTAGAAGTAAATAAACATAGCATAAAGGTCTAGTACGATAAGTCTGTCCATCCAAGGAGGTTTAGTGAGGGAGACTTGGTCCTTTTGTGGGATCAACTGAAAGAACCCTTGGGGGTAGGAAAGTTTAACCCAAAGTGGCGTGGTCCTTATGTCGTCAAATGTGCGTTAGAGAAGGGTGCTTATGAGTTAGTGGATTATGAGGGAACGGCCTTGGCGGAGCCTAGAAATGGGCTCTATCTCAAGAAGTACTATGCTTTATTTTCAGCCAAGGCTGGTTATTGTATATTATTGTACAGCTTGCATAGTTATGTCTTTTTCTTATTGTGATCAGGTTTGTGATTAGTTTCTGTTTCTTTTGGCAGATGTCAATGGAATATTCCACCTACATAGGATTCACGAATGGCGCGAGCCATCACACTCAACACTCAGCCTCTACTGCTTGGGTGATTTATACTTCGATGGGTCAGGTACTTTCTTCAGGAGGCGTATGTCTATGGCCATCTTCCAACAATGTTGCTGAATATAGTGCCGTTATTGAGCTTTTACGGGATGCCATTTCACATGGTGTTCTTTCTCTTGAGGCACGTCTTGATTCGGAGTTAGTAGTGTCATAGCTTAATGGTTTGTACCATGTTAGAGATCCGACGTTATTAAGAAGATTCTTACTTGTGAGAATTTCTTTTTTAGTTTTGCCTAGAAACCTCAAATGACCATGGAATTTCATAAAAATTGCATTGAAATGGAAGAGAAGAGCATGGGTAAGTACCTGGAAGAAGCGGTAGTGGATTCCATCGGCTGGATCTCCTGGAATACGCTGTTGAAAATCTGAGCTCATTTGGGTAAAAATTTCAAATGTTTTATAATGTTTTGAAATATTTACTATTTATAGAAATTTTTCAATTTTTTTCAAATTTTTACCCCTTTTCCTATAGTTTGGACTATTTCTAATAATTTTGGACCGTTTTTTACCTAACTTATGATGTAAGAGACCTTTTCGAGTGCCATTTCAGCCATTGTATTGACTTGTTCGTGCCAATTTTAGGTATCATGTCTAAACTGGTATATAGGTTAGGTTTCATCACCACTTTCATTTTGCATGACCTTATGACCTTTTCATCATAGCCTTAGGTAAGAACCCACTCTATTATGTCACGAAACCTTCTTGGTGTTTTAGAAGTGGCATGATATGAGTGGTAGAGCTTGAGCTTACATGGGTACCCTAGTTAGCACCTTATTTGCATTTGGTGCCCATGCCGACTTTTTGTCTCTTAGGGTCTGGGAGTCCGTTGTATAGTATTGCCATGACATTTCGCAAGAGCCTCATACTCCTATTGATATTTTTGCTAGCCTATGTCCCTCAGGACTCCCATATGTCAAGTTGTAATTGCATTATCATGAGCTTTTCCTGCCTTATTGAGCTTTATGCTGGCTTCCTTGACATTGTGTTTCAGCCATATAGCCCGAGCTTGTCTCATGTCTAGCCATGCAGAGCCATTTTATATATCCTTTGCAGCTTGATTCTGTTTTTACTGGGAGGGGATTTTCCCCCGAGCGTCGATATCCTACACATGTGTCCTTACATTGAGCATAGGTATGTTCCACTGCTTGGAACTAGTTTGTTCACCCCCATGACACTCATATCCTCCTAGTCTATAACTATAAATCCATTTTATTCTTTTTCAAGTTTTTTAAATAATTGAAAAAGTCCAAAAAAATCAAAAAACCAAAAAGCTGGACAAGGAAAGATGTTATCTTTGGCACCTGTCGAGTTGTGTCTCCTTTGAACAGAGCACTGTATATCACATCCGTTGGTTGGGTTTATAGTTTGACTTTAGGATCTCTACTCATTTATCTAAGTTTATCTCCACTGACTGGTTAAGCTTCTAGTCCCTATGGAGCCTCTGTCGATGCCTCCTGTGTCGTAGAGATGTCCCAGTTTGTATATCGATTCTATGCTGCCTTTATTCAGTCACCATTCATCGTTATGATCTTGTTCGAAGGAAGTTGAAACTTGAGTCGGCCATTCCTCAGTTGTCTTGACTTTGCATGTCGGCCATTCCCGGTGCAGTTACTGGTTCGTGCACCTTATGATCGAGTCCTTGCACATCATATAGCTTTGCTGAGTACCTCGTGTTGGATGATGGGGGATGCCTTAATGCCGTCCTTCTAGAATATTTCATCCCATCGAATTCAGATCATTTATTCTAGGATTGGAATCTAGAGTCATTTTGAGTGCCTTGAGACTTGCAGTCATCAGTGGCAGGTTCTCTCGCCATCGACAGTCTTTGGGAATACATCAATGTCCCCTGATCGATGGATCCTATCAAGTGTTTGACCTCAACACATTTATTCACACTTGTTAGTTTGCACTCTAGTACCTTGATTCCCATTTTCATTATCGGTGGGTGATCTCACATCTGTTAACGGTATACATTAATGATCGGTAATCAGACGATGGACTACTATGTTCAACCTCAACACCTCTATTCGCATAGTAGGACACGTACTCGTAGCGGTTTGTGTAGAAGACCTTCCAGATTGGCGGAATCTCTTATATGCTACCTACTTGATCGTGCTAGTGTTCATGAGATTTCAACTCTCGTGACTTGATTCCAATATATGTCAAACATTTCCAGCTATTATGGAGATCTTGATCCATTTTATATCTTCAGCTATTATGGAGATCATGGTCCTTTGTATATCTTCATCATGGAGATTCTGATCTATGTATATTGTACATGGAGATGATCACTTATTTGATATCTTGTATCATGCCTATTCATGGCCATTGTACTCTTATGTATCTGGGACTGCTATATGTATTTGCAGTTATGTGCAGAGTTGTATCAGTATACTATGCTAGTTGGGTGGCTGTCTTCCATTTGGGATTCTTCATCACTTCACTTCTGGGATGGACTTATAATGTATTTCGGCCATCGTATGACCCCTCTGAACTCAAACATTATGGGGCATCTGTTATAGCTGATTTTACCACTCCAGGTGAATCACACTTGTATGGCCTTTCCCCTGTCCTGCTGCAGACTCGTTGGACCCCTTCGACCATTTTTTGTCCTTTGATGTTCCCTTGAACATCCCTAAAAACATGTGAAAAATGATACACGTGACTTTTAAACCTCTAATCGCGTATATACGCGGGTTTGACCACTAAAACCGCGTACATCGGGATGTGTACAAATCCAAATCCTTTTGGAGTTTTCCTTGACATGGATCCGACTCACTTGACTCCTGGCCTTCCATATTCCTCGAGACCGCTCAGATTTGACCTTTCATTACCCCTTTGAAAAGCTATATAAGGAACTCTTTGGTACATTGAAGGCATAAGAGAGAATTGAGAGAAAAGAAACTATAGTCCATTGTTGCTGGAACTTATGCTTGAGTTTGCATCCCTTTGTCCCTTGGAGCACTTTTGTGTTCTTCCCAAGCTTGCCTTTTGCTAGTGAGCTTGCTATCGAGAGATGGAGGATTGAAGTGGTGGAGGCCCAAGTGGGAGATTCAGTTTCTTTGATTCTCAGATGTGCCGACAGAGGTTGTATCCATTGTAATCTCTAATTTTATAATAATAGAAATATATTTTCCTGTCCAATAATGTATGTTTGAATGAATATTTTATCCATTGGATGATTTCAAATGCTTATACATTGTTGATTATATATGCTAGAATATATCTAACACCAATATATATAGTATGCTTGTATTTTTTACTTGTTGAGGAAGTAATCTATCAATTCAAGCTGAAGTTGGAAAGTTCAACGGGGATCTACTTCAACCGTCCGGAATAAGGTATGAGGTCTGATCCTTTAGTGTTAGATATTTAATTTCTATTGCATATTGGAAAGGATTGATTTCTGGAGTCAAGATGTCTGTTGTGGTACCCCAAGCCATAGGAATTTATCTCCGTAACATGTTGAAATAATGTAGCCTCAAAAGATATTCTATTGTACTTTTATTGTATTCTTCCTTTGGAGATGACATTCCTCCGTTCAAGGATGTCCTTGATATAATTACTCATGTAAAAGTCATGAGGTAAAATATTCGTTGTAAGTCAGGGAAATAGTACCCAAAAAAGTATTTTATAAATGTTATTTTGAGTCTTCCTAGACAGGTCAGCCCTAATTAGAGAACTTGGCCGACCTAGTTAGGTAATTAAGTTACTAAATTGATAAATATAATTTGGTGAGGCGCCTCATTCATTTTGTACACTTCTCACTAAATCGTTGTGCAAGAGAGAGAGAGAGAGAGAGAGAGAGAGAGAGAGAGAGAATATACTGAGGAAAGGGAGATTCTATTCTTGTTCTTTGGGTTTTACACTATACTTGGTCTAATTCTATATCAAGGAAATTTTGTTGGGTTTTATCCCCCATGAGGGTTTCCTAGGATAAATATCTGTGTTCTTTTATGTGGTTGTGCTTGTCTTTCTTTGAGTGATCATTTTCTTATGGTAATCATGTTATGATGCTAAGTGTTTTTATTTATTTATAACCATTAAAATTATAACATGGTATCATAGGCACCCTAAAAGAAGTATTTTTGCAACCGAACCACTGCTACAACTGCAACTGCTGGAGATCAGGGATTAATGATTGAAAAACCTAGAAGGAAAAATATAGTCATCTTGTAATTTTAGCTATAACTATGTTTTGTTAAATGATCGGGAGATGAAACTTGGACATGACGAATATGAAAATGTTTTCTACCTTGTGTGTGAGTTTCAGCCTCATATTTGATGTAATTTAGGAGATATGATTCCTCCAAATCAGGGTTCCAGCCTCTTCCAGAATTAAGTATTAAACATGTGACCTATGGAGAATTTCTATATCTAGGGATAGGAAGGTGTAAATAAAATTTCACAGTATGTTTCAGATATGGAACTGATTGTAGTTTTTTTGGTGAGTTTCAGACCCTTAAATTTAAACAGTGACACGTGGCAATCCGTACAAGTTCAATATATTGAACTAGTACTCAAAAAGGTCACCTTGGGAAACATAGCATAAGTTCCAATTGGGGAATCCAATTATTCAATAACCTATGGGGTTAGAAAGAAGACAAAACATGATATCTCAGGACACATTTTTAGACCTTTAGGAGCCAAATTTCATAGATACAACATAATCAATATCAGATAATTTTGTAGAATAAATTGGAGAAAGTTCGGATTCATGTTCAGGAGACTTCCCTCCACCAATCAGTTGAAAAAGGAGGACTACAAAACTATCCCTATGAGGGAACATATTTGTACGGAATAAGTTTCTAATTCTATGGATTTTCAATTTTTGACCTAATACTACTAGCGGGGAAAACTAGGGCATCATATATTTTGCAGTTCTATCCATAGTTTTGGGAAAATGAGTATGCTACTCAGCTTCCCTTGAGAAGGCACATATTTCTATATAATATGATTTGAAGTTACCTAAGTTTAAAAATTAGGGTTTCTTTGTCAGTCCCTAGTTCCACTAAAAGTAGTTTTCCATAAAATATTTTAAGCAAGGATCAAGTCGAAACAATCTCATTGGTAAGTTCTATCCTCTCTTATTCCATTTGATATTCTTATTTTTATCATGATGATGAATAGTACCAAGATTTAGGAAAATATTTAATGAGATGAGGAATTCCAAGCATCGAAGTATAGAATTCTTCTCATACTTGAAGAAGCATGTCAAAGAAGAATCTCAAGATCCAAAAGGAGATTAAGACAAAGAAAATAACAAGAAGGACTTATTCAAAGCCAAGCGCATTATTTCCGCCTCCATTGGATTTCACTTGTATCATCCTTGAACACTCCCACGGATATGTTCGATGCAATGACCATATTGTACGAAGGAAAGAACATCAACATGCATGAATATGAACTTGAGAACTCAACTCAAGGATGTGAATCTGCAAATGTCAAAATGCATTAAATATTACTTCACAAGGATCTCTCATATCAAGAAGAAACTAGAATCCATTCGAGACAACGTTGAAGAAGAGAAATTAGAGATTACAACCTTGAATGGTCTCCCAAGTTCATGGAAATATTTCATTTAAGATAATTGTTCTAGAAGGAAGCTCACATATGGAGGAATGCACGTAAGAAGAAGCTCGATTGATAGCAAAAGAACAAGAGATGGATGAATATGACAATCAAAACCTAACTACTCATGCTAAGAAGAGAAATAATAAGAAGGAATACCATTCTTGCAATAATAAAGGGACTTCAGAATAAGGACCTCTCACATATCAAGTGTTTCAGTTGTGATGAGAAAGGACACATTGTGAATGAATGTCCAAAAAATAAAGAATGGAAGGATGATATGAGCAAGAAGTACCATTCGATCATATAGAATGATGTTTGGGGACTTGAAGGGAAGTTTGTAATGTCTTCTAAGTAGATCTAAAAGATCAAGCATACAACAGATGGAAGTATCAAGAGATACAAATCAAGGTTCATGGTTTCTCTTAGAAATAGGAAGTATATTATGGCAAGACACTTCTCTTGGGGCTAGACACACCTACTCAGTGGTGGATATTACACTAGAAAGTTGGTGTAATCAAATTAGAATAACAAATCAAGCAACCTCCAGGATTTGGGACTCTCTAAAGAGAGCCACCTATGCACATAAGGATTTGTACAAGCTTAGTAGGAACCCATGGGATGGCACATCCAGTTACATGAGGAGCTAGATGATCAATTAGAGTGATTGAGATCCCAATGTTACTACAAGGTTGAAGATAGAATCCTACAAAGGACGAGAATCTCATAGATGGGTGAAAGAGAAACTTGCAAAAAAGTTCGAGATGGAGAATCTTGATATCCGGTGACCTTAACAGGTGACATAGATGGATACATAGAAAATTAGTATAAAATGCGACTACCTATCACTCCATTGTCTTGATACAAAGAATACAAGATGCATATGTGTTATACACCTAAATGGCACCTCTCCGTCCGAGTGCCGACATCCCTCATGTTGGCACACAAAAGGACATCTATGGATAGAGGTTTGCCCAAAACACTATAGATTGGCTTACTATATGATACATTCCTCATCCATCTAGCTGGTTACTTTTCCATTTTACTATGTTGACTTGTATTTGTGACTCTCTTTTTATGCAACTCATGAGTCATTCGCGAGTGTCCCTTATAGCAAGTTGTGAATGGATGTATTCGCGGGTTGCCCTTGTAGCAAGTCGTGAATCATTCGCGGGTTGTCCTTCTACACAGCTGCGAATATGTCCCTGAATAGTTAAACATAAAAACACGTGATAATCTGAGATTAGTTAATCCATTTATCATTAATCCTCTTAACTGTCTCAACCTCCTCAACCTTCGAAACTGCCTTATTTCCTCCATATAAATACAGGTCTTGGGGAGGGTTTTTGGATATACTTTTGGAGAGCAAATTTATGCTGGTGGATTGTATACAGAAGTCTTTGGAGCAGTGGAACTCAGAATCCTTTGGTTGCAGAGGAGTCCTTGTCTCAGGCGTTGGGTTGTAATATGAACTTCTTCATTATTGATAATAAAGAGAATCCTTCTTCCATATGTGTTTCATGTATCTTGTTTTGATAAATTTTTATGTTTATGCATCTTATATGTGATTTATCTAACCTGCTTATATATATATGAATAATCTTGTATCTGGAAGATTGTTTCTTGACAGGTGAAAGAGGAGAAACCTTGAAGACTTTGAAGGTGAAGCAGAGCAGAAGAGGACTAGCAAGGATCGACCTTCGTTAATCAAGTAAGTCTTTCTAATCCTCCTATTTCATTTACTGCGCTTTAGAGTCAATTGTCTGCAAGTTGATTGAGTATGTTGGTAACCCCAGACCTATGGTTATTAGGTGTGTAATCCTGTACAACAGAACTGGCGACTCCGCTGGGGAGCCCGAACTGCTGTAGGTTTTTTATGTCCCCCTGAGCAGTCTTTGCCTGGAAGTCTTTCTATGATCTTTATCCTGTTTCATACTTGCCTCAGTGTTTGAAATTCTTTGGGTTTTTCTTTGTTTTTGAGAAAAATTTTATACCCATTCATGAGTTGTCCTTCTATACAGTCGCGAATACAAGTTTTGATTCGCGGGTTGTAATACTAGACAGTCGCGAATCATTCGCGAGTTGCTCTTATAGACAGTCGCAAATACTCCTGGAAATAGGGATTTTTAAGTCAAAGTTTGCTTGTTCTTGTCTTTCTATAATCCCTGTTTTTTGAGTGGATTTTCCTTATGAATGTTGTGTATCTTGTTTGAACACTTTGGGTGATTACACTTTGTGCTTTTTCGAAAGCCCTTGATTCTTTTTGCTTGGATTATTTACTGTTTACATATTGAAGTATTTTTGGCCTATTTGGGTTGTGGGTTAAAGTGTCTTGGTCCAGATCAGTGATCAGGGTCTTGGGCTCTATTTTTTCTAGTTTGTCTTCTGACAGTGGCTGGTTATCACTTGTCTTTGTAAGTCTGTAGTGATTTTTGTCATTGTTTGCACCCAAGCTAGGGTTCCTAGCCTCCTTCTGTTGGTGGTATGTTGGTCCTGTCAGCTTGTTTGCTTCAGTTTGTTTCTTTTTTACAGTTTATAAGTTTCAAGTTTGCTCAAGCACAGTGCATTGTAGATGCATAGTAGAATTTTGAGTATTTTTAAAAGTGAAAAGAAAACATAGTTAAAGATTTTGCATTGTGATTTTGCATAAGTAGTGTTCATTTCAATTTGAAAATATTATCTCAAAAACTACAAAAATATAGGCTTAGTTTCTTTCATCGTTTCTTTCAATTCATCAATATATATTTACAAGAAAATAAAAAGAAGTTTGTTTTTATAATGCTAATTTTGCTTTGAATACACCTTTACTTTCATTTATTTCTTATTTGAGTCAAAACACCATACAGTATACCACTCCATTTCCTCTTGAGTAAAGAACAACCCTTTAAAATGAATGCATAAATTAAAATTTACTAGTAAGTTTTTGTTTTAAGGGGCCTTTCACCTACTAGCTTAGGCTAGACTTGTGGGCTAGGAAGTGTAAACTTCCCACAAGTTATAAAAATCAGACGTAGTGGACCTTTCTTTAGGTAAATCCTTGACTTTATCACTGTATCTGGGAATCTCCTCTCAAACGGGAGTTAAGCATGAGGCCGCGTGGAGGCTTGGATAGAGGAGATAGCCCTCCTAATCCTTGTCAAAGCGTAACTTAGGAATTTTGCGCATATGGGGATTCTGTCCTAGACAGAGTTTCGGGCTCAGCTACCCTGCCCATGCGTATGAGTTCGGCTTGCGACTGTCCCCCCAGACTGTTGATACTGCCAAGGTAGCCTTTAGTCTCTTGTCTTTTAGGGTTCATACCTAGGTAAACCGGAAGGTTATTTCTGGTTCACCTTGAATGGGATTGGAAGGTAACCCTTGTTGAAAGTGTAGGAGTACGGTGGGTGATTCCTCCACTTGTGCCTAAGAACCACTTCAAGGACGCCAAGTAATCGTTCATTAGCTTTCTTCGGGAAAGTATATATTTTACCCTGGTTTGATTGCTTGAGACTTTAGGAATTTTTAGTGTATGCTCTATGGTTTTGCCTATGTTTAGTTGGCCTTAGGGTGTGATTTGTTAAATTTCTAATTCTGGAGAACCAACCTATTAGAAGGTCAAGAAGGTTGAGAAACCTTCCTCCTATCACCACATTGGAGCCTCCACCTTTACCTCAAAGGTGGAGATTAGAAACAGAGGGTTCATTTGAACCTGTAGGAATAAGTGAAGTTCTTGGTGAACCAGAACTCATTGCTAACCATTTTAATCTTGACACAGTTGAGATAGAAGAATTGTACACTGATAAGTTTGCAAGAAATTTTAACTCCCCCTTGACTAATTTAAACGATCCTGTGATCGTTCAGGTTAGACATTTTGATTCACCAGTACTAGGTGTCCCTATGGGTAGAGTCATGTCTTCTGCAGAAGAAAGTCCTTTTGTGTTCACCTCAAGCCTTCCGGTTGAAGGGGTACTACCTCCCCCGGTAAGTGCCCCTAGATCTAGGTTTCCTTCTACACCTTTGACTCCAGTGAGCCGGGTGGTTCAACCACCGATTCACTCAAACCTAGGAGGTACTTCTGGTGACATGGTTACTGGGATCCCCAGTATACCTACTATTCCTTCTTCCTTTCCTTATACTACCCAAAGTGGTTCGGTAGGATCCTCGGCATATGTCCAAGGATTTCCTTGGAATGGGGGGCATATCCCCCCATCCAGTCCATACGTAGGTCCATCTCCTTCATATGTAGGAGTGTAGTTTGGGAGCAACACCTCTTATGGGCAAAGCTTCCAAACCCCTATTTCAGTCCCATATACGAGCTCTCCCTTTTCGTTGTTTAGTGGAGGGATACCTGCTCATGTCTTTCAGACCCCTGTTTCTATGGGGACGGCCCAAACTTCTTACACTGCACCTCCCACACAAAATCCTGTGGCTTATGGATGGAATCCATTTCAAAGAAACCTTCCCACTTCACAATCGGTGGCTGGGGGCAACCCCACTTTTACCCATGGGCATTCGGGGGCATGTCCCTCTAATCCCCAAGCTGGCACATTTACTGCCCTGGTTAGGCCCAAAATTCCATTCCTAGAAACTTTAAACTTTCCATACTTGTCAAAATTGATGAATTACCCGGTGAGGCATGACCCCTTGTGGCCACCTGTTCCCACCAAGTTACCATCGAACATCCCTAAGTTCGAAGGCAAAACTGGTGAAGATCCTGGGGCACATGCCACCACTTTTCACTTATGGTGTTCTTCCAATTCGTTGAATGAGGATTCAATTAGGTTGAGGCTATTCTAGAGGACCTTGACAGGTACGGCGACAAAATGGTATATTGAATTGCCTTCTGCTACCTTTAGTAGTTTCTGGGATTTTGCTAGTGCTTTCCTTAGCCACTTTCAGCTTTCGGTTCGATACGATTTCAGAACGGACTTGTTGTCTACTTTTAGACAAAACAAGGCTACCCACATCTCGGATCATATCCAAGAGTGGAGGAGGTGAAAGACACTTATCAAAGCCACCATTCCTCCTGAGTTTCTGTTAGAATGGTTCCTTAAATCACTGTTGCCATACATATCGAAGGATGTTTCCACATCAGGAGTAACGAATGAAGAAGAATCCATACTCAGGGCCTAGCAGTTGGATTTGATTTACTCACAATCTGGGATCTTGTATGAGATCATCCTTGAGGCACCGAGGCCTTCGCATGAGGCGGAGAAGCCTAAGCCTAGACCCCATGTCGATGGTGTGGTTGGGTCCGTTAACTCTCCCACTGTAGAGTCTTTGACTAAACAACTTCACCAATTGTCTGTCAAACAGTCTACGACGGAGGCAGCAAAGGCTACCCCCTCTCCCCAGAATGCAAATGTCTTTGCACAAACCTCTCAGAAGGGCAATCAGCAGCTCGGCAGGAAGAAAAAGAAGGGTAAAAAGGGAGAGGGAAATCAAAACAAGCCAAAGCCCACGAACAATGCTGATGGGGGAAAAAAAGAAAAGAAGAAGGTCAAGTTCCCTTGTAAGTTGTGCCAAGAGGACCACCTTACTCACCTTTTTCCCCTTATGGATCAAGCCCAGAAGCTGCTTAAAGCTCAACAACCGGTTATCCTGAAGGATCCTTTTCCCCAAGGACAGAACAGTGCTTCAGCTTCTAATGTAGCAGGGGGCACTCAAACTGCCCCTAACCCAAATTATATCAACATGGTTCGATCTTTGACTTTGTTGCAAACCAGGAACAAAAACTATGAGAAAGAGACTCTTGAGAAGGGTAAAGCTGTAGGTGAAACTTCCAACCCTCTCACAATAGAGAAACCTACTGAAAATATGCCAAAGATACTGAAAGGTGTCTTCAAGAAGACCTTGCATAACCCTAATGCTAGGGCTGCTTCCAACTACTCCATGGTTGAAGACTTAGCTCAAACCCCTTGTGCAATGTCAGCTTTGGAGGTGTTACAGAGTTGTCCTGCTCAGCGGGATGCCCTCTTAGCAGCTCTAGGTAGCATGGACTCTTCGAGTCTCATGGCGAAATTTCATTTTTCTGATGTTAAAATTTTCCTGCCTTACCATGTAGCCCTATCAATAGATGTTGTCCATGGTGGTAATACCATTGGAAGAGCAGTTGTTGATGAGGGGGCCTCTACATGTGTTATGTCCTTGGCCTGTTGGAAAGCTCTTGGATCCCCAGAGCTGGTCCCATCAAATACTTTACTTACTGCTTTTGATGGAAGATCCTTCTGTCCGCATGGTATCCTCCCAGATTTTGAGATTAAGTTGGCAGGCAAAGCAGTGTCTGTTGAAGTAGAAGTGGTTGATGCTCCTTTGGACTACAATTTGCTTCTGGGAAGAAATTGGACTTATGCAATGTCCACTGTTGCATCGGCCATTTTTCGTGTAGTGGTTTTTCCACATGAGGGCAAGTTGGTTACTATTGATCAACTTGATTTTACCCGAAAAGGTCGTTTAGAGTCAAATGAGTCCTCCGTGCCATTGGTTGATCAGGTAAAACCTGCTGCACAAAGCTTGGGGGTTGGAATGTACACATCATTGATGGGCACATTTGATCTTCCAGCCCCGGTAAATTACATTGGTTCTACTAGTGTGGGGAATTCCATCACTATGGTTGTCGATAGGACTGATCCTTAGGTCCTCCCAACTCCCCATGAACCTGAAGTGCCCTCATCGGTAGTAGAAGTGGCTTATCAAGCTATCACTCAAGCTACTGCTGATCCCATTCCAGATCCTCTAACAATCTCAGATGATCTGGAAGAATTCTATTTGCCCGCATGGGCGGAAAACTCTTTACATTCTATAGATTGCTTAGACACAGTTCTACCTTTCGATGAAGCTATTTTGGAAGCCATGAGTGGACGTGATAAGATTTGTGAGGATATTCATCATCGATCCTATTTTCTTCCAGAACTGAGCAGGATAGAAAACCAAGAGTTTCATGTGATACTGTCAGAATATGTTGATATACCTCTCAACCCTTTGCCTAGGGAAGGAGTGTTTGTCGAGGGGAATATGGCAAAATTTTTTGCTACTATACCTATCAACATCTCTGTGAACCCAGATGTCATGGAAAACATCTATATAGGTGCAAACTGCTCTCCGGAGGAGATCGCTATCTACGCTACCCTTTTTAAGGAGTTCCACGATATCTTTTCCTGGTCATATGAGGAGATGCCAGGCATTGATCCATCTATTGTTCAACATGAAATCCGAACCTATCCTAATGCCAAACCGGTTCGACAGAAATTAAGACCCGTGAACCCGCGTAAAGCGGAAGCTGTGAAGGCAGAAGTTGAAAAGCTGTTGAAAGTTGGTTTTATATATCCCATAGCTTTGACTGAATGGGTGTCCAACCCTGTTCCTATTGATAAAAAGCAAGGGACTATTCACGTTTGTATAGAATTTAGAGACCTCAATAAATCCTGTCCTAAGGACAATTACCCTACACCATTTATTGACCAGATCATAGATGCATGTGAGGGAAGTGAGGTGTTTTCGTTTATGGATGGTTTCTCCAGCTACAATCAAATCCAAATCAAACCGGAAGACCAACATAAAACTGCTTTCATTTTCCCTTGGGGTACATTTGTGTATAAGAAAATGCCCTTTGGATTGAAAAATGCAGGGGCTACCTTTCAACGGGCTATGAAATTTGCTTTTCATGACATAAAAGCCATTGTCGAACCATACCTTGATGATCTGCCTGCACATTCTTGCAAGAGGATCCAACATCCAGATCATTTGAGGTTGATCTTTGAAAGACGTAGATATTATAAAATCCGCGTGAATCCCCACAAGTTTGTTTTCTGTGTCGAGTTAGGAAGGTTACTCGGATTCATTGTGTCTAGTAGAGGCATCCAGGTGGATCCTTTGAAAGTTGAGGCCATTGTAAATCTGCCTCCTCCTCGTTCTCTCGGGAAACTTCAAAGCCTGCAAGGAAAGTCTAACTTTCTTCGATGTTTTATCGTTAATTATGCCAAGATCACTAAAGGTTTCATGCGCTTGCTCAAACAAGACACTCCATTTGTATGGGATGAAACCGCACAACTTGCATTTGAGGCATTGAAAAAAGCTTTGTTGTCAGCACCTTTGTTACGTCCACTAGATTATTCTAGGGATTTTATATTATATCTAGCCGCGTCGGAGTCGACCATTGGGGTAGTACTAGTCCAGGAGGACGATAAGCTCGCTGAGAATGTTGTTTATTATCTTAGCTGTGCTTTGGCCGGACCTGAGCTTAGATACTCCCACGTCGAGAAATTAGCCTTAGCAACTGTCTATGCTGTGCAGAGGTTACGCCACTACATTTTACTGAGTCCCACCACAGTAGTGGCGGATGTGAATCTGTTCCAATATGTTTTATCCCGACGGATTGTTGGGGGAAAATTTAACAAATGGATAGTCATTCTCCAGGAGTTTTAATTGGATTTCCAGTCCGCTAAGTCTAAAAAGTCCTTAGTTTTTGTTGAGCTTATAGAAGAATTTCCCACTGAAGAAAATGTAGCGGTTGAGGATGACTCATTCCCAGATGAGCACATCTTCTTGATAGCCACCTCTGATCCTTGGTACGGGGATATTCTTATATATATCCATACTTTGAAGTATCCTGCCACTTCCTCTAGGGAGGAACAACGTAAGTTACGCCTTCATGCCAAGAACTACCTCATTATAGGAAATACATTATATCGACGAGGGGTAGATTCCGTCTTGCGTCGCTTCCTTACTCATGAGGAAGTGGAGATTGTCCTAAATGATTCCCATAGTAGAGCATGTGGGGGTCATTTATCTGGGTTAGTAACGGCCTAGAAGATATTGCGTGCTGGTTATTTTTGGCTCACGATCTTTAAAGATTGTGTGGAAGCCATGAAGCGCTGTCATCCGTGTCAGCTTTACACCAGGAAGATGCGGTCTCATCCTGCTCCGTTATTTCCTGTTGTCTCGGTAGGCCCCTTCATGAAATGGGGGATCGATTATGTGACATGCAACCTAGTCTCGGCTGGGGGGCATAAATACATCATTGTCGCTATTGACTATTTTACGAAATGGGCAGAGGCAATGCCTACTTTCAAAGACAACGGGGAAACATCAAATTTATTTGTTTTCAATCAAATTATTGCAAGGTTTGGTATTCCTAAAGTTATTGCCACTGACCATGGCAATCATTTTCAAAATAAAATGATGACGGAACTGACTACTATGCTCGAATTTAGAAAAGAACATTCTTCTCCATACTATCTGCAAGCTAATGGTCAGGTTGAGGTTGTCAACAAGACTTTGAAAACTATCCTTAAATAGACGATTGATGCAGCCCATTCTAATTGGCACATCATGTTATATCCTGCTCTTTGGGCTTACAGAACTAATGTCAAGACTACCATAGGTTATTCCCCTTTCCAACTCGTTCACGGGGTGGAAGCAGTTACTCCGATTGAATGCAAAATCCTGTCCTTGAAGATAGCCATTCATGTGTTACCTGATACGACTGAGCTTGAGGAAAATTTGGTACACTTGGAGAACCTTGATGAACAACGTAGAGATGCGTTGACTGCTAATCAGGCTCATAAAAAAAGGGTTAAATCTCAATATGATAAAACGGTCAAACCTAGGGTTTTCTCTGAGGGGGAACTTGTCTTGATTTGGGACCAAGATAAAGAACCTCTGGGGGCAGGAAAATTCAAGGCTATGTGGTTAGGACCCTATGTCGTGTCGAAGGTATTAATTAAAGGCACATATGAATTGTTGATTATGATGGGAATAAGCTGCCTGAGACTAGAAATGGGCTCTACCTGAAGAAGTACTACGCTTAGGATTAGCACTTTTTCTTGTATTTTTAGTGTATGTATTTTTATGTACATTAGGTTGTCAGTTTTGTTTTTTATATTATCTGTTGGTTGTTGCAGATGTCTTCCGACATGTATATAGGTTTCGCTGATGGTGCCAACCATCACACTTGTAACCTGGCTTCGGCAGCATGGGTTATCTATTCTCCCTCAGGATAGCTTCTTGCCGCGGGAGGCGCTTGTCTAGGTCCTGCCTCTAATAATGTTGCTGAGTATAGGGCTGTAATTAAGCTCCTATGGGATGCTTTGTCACGTGGCATCACCCAACTTGAGGTCCATTTGGATTCTCAGTTGGTAGTTTCCCAGCTCAATCGAGCTTATCAGGTACGAAATCTTATCTTGTTACGTCAGTTCATGCAAATTCGTTTATTGGAAAGACATTTTGAAATTATTACTTTCAATCACATTCCACATAACCAAAATTCATTGACTGATGCATATGCTAATTACATTTTGGATTGGCATCTCACACACATTTCATAAAATATATAGCAAACATATAAAAACACTTGTAAATAAGCCGACAACCAAACATCAATATATATATATGTAAATATCTATCTGTAGATGGGTCGAGTCTGATCCGTAGATCCCATCATATACAAAAGTACAAAAATGTGGATCATAATCCATCAAAATGCCCTAGGTCTAAGCTGGACCACCCTGGCCACTAGGACCACCTTGGTCCCCATGATCTCTATGTACCCTGGCTTCCTCAGCCTCCTCGGCTTCGGCAGCCTCCACTGCATCTCTTTATACAAGCACTGCTCTAGCTAATCGTCTAAAAAGACGTAGCCAAATCGGTGGAACCCTAACTACAAACTCCTGCATGGCTGCAGGATATGCTCTATCTGTATAGTCGGTACTCATTGGGTTAACCTAGCCAGTTTCCCGTCAAGTACTCTAATCAATCCTTGATCCTCTCCCATGACAGGACGCACGAACATACGAGGGTGCCCTTCAGGGTGGACTGGTCCAATATCTGCATTTTGACACATAAATAGGATCAAGACTTGTACATATGTATATATCGATCATTTGAAAAATTCATAAAAATTTGATAATGATTTAAAAATTAAAAAATTACTTACCCATCTCTCCCCATGCTCCTCCTGGAGGGAGGACAAGTTCGGGGTCACCTTGGAAGTCCAACCCGGCGTATGGAAACTACTCCAGCGCCGGCAACTGTCGTTGCCACCAAGTATAAAAGTCAGCATCATATACGCTGTGTACTATGTCTCCTCCTCCATGACGGAGGAAGATGTCTCCCCACCGGCTCAACCTTGGCTGATGCGGAGATCTGACCTGTAGTGGTATAGTAGGGCTCATGGCTGGTACTCTCGAAGAAGAAGAACGCTAATGGTATGCTTGCATAGCCAAAATTCTTGCGTCTTCCCCTCTTACAGTCGGATAGTTGCCTCTTCATAATGGGGGAAACTCCCGAGCACCAATCATAGAGAGCACCTCTAAAGCAATCAACCGCCACCCTCATTTGATTTCTGGTGGCCATATGTAACCCTGATGATCCTGCAAGTCTCACAATGGTACTAGCCAATACCTGGAGAGTGAAATCCTGGATGTCTGCAATTAGAATGCTGCTTCCCTTTTTCTGAGTACCCGGTGTATAGAATATTTCTACATAGTTTTGGACACTTAAGGGGTCACCGCCCTTGCCGGTGCCCTCCAAATTCACCGGTGCTCCCCGTCGTGACAACCCGGTAATGAAATAGATGTCTTCCATGGTAAGCTCTAAGGTCTCACCTTGAAGATTGAACATCCCGATGTCATGATCCCAAAAATTGACCATGAACTCCAGTATGCAGACATTGGCCCGCATGGGCGATGTACAAAAGAATTTCAATACCCCACTAGTTCTCAATGCTTGCAATGTGGGCACGCTTTGGAGCGCCGCATGATCCATCGTTTCATGCTCCCTTTCCCTCCACTCTAGAACCATTTTTACCTGGAAAATATAAGCAATTGAATTCAGTATTTCACAATCAAAATTTAAAAATCTTGCACATTTTTAAATCTTGGGCCCATTGCGCAGCATTTGCGACTGTCTATTTAGACAGGTCGCGGATCATTCGCGGCTGTTTAGTTAGACAACCCGCGAATGAAACGCGTATTCACGACTTTCATGCTTAGCAACCCACGTATGCGCACTGTCATATTTTTGGATGCCATTAAATACTAAATTTACCATTAAAACTAATATTTGTTTGGATCAATTTGACGAGCTTAGGGTGTAGAATTACCTGAAGCTGACGGATTCTGATTCCGACGGTCCAATTCTCCACGGTGATCGATCAAAGGTAGAGGGTAATCTTTCTCTTTATGGTTCAAAAAGTTCAAATGGTAAGAATTGTTTTAATTTTCAATCTATTTATAGAAATAATATTTCATAAAGTGGGTCTCTTTCCTATAGTTTGAAATGTCAATCAACTAATACCATACTTTTGTGCCTTAGAACAGATTTTTATCAACTTTTACAAAGTGTTGTTGCTCCAATTGGGTGGTTTTTCTATTTCCAACACATGTTGGCATCTTATCACTCCACATTAACCTTAGTATTTAACACTTTTCCATGGACTATAGTATTCTAAACCATTAGTCCCTTGTCTCTACCATTGTTCCTCCATGGCTAGGGCCCTTATTTCATGAGTATCATCCTTTGATGCTCATGCCGTCACTGTTTCAGGTTCAGGGGTTTCCTCTTAGCTATTTTTCATGCCAAATAGAGCTTCTTCTGAATCTCTTTTTACAAGCTATCCCTTTATAGGATTCCCCGCCCTTATGGAGTTTCTTTAGGACCAGGTCTGACTCCTTCAAAATAGACTTGACTGCCGAGTTATCTCATTCGTTCAAGCTCGTTAAGAATATGTGAACGGGCATCTGCATTGGTGGTAGGTTATCTCTTTCTCGGACCATGCGGAATAATACGAGAAATGATCACTCTCTTTTCTTTTGAATTGAGAAGAGTATTCTCAGGCATAGGTTTATCACTTTTCCGGACCCGAGGGACTAAATTTCCGGAAAAGGAACACCCGGTTTGAGCTTAGTTTTCTCTTTTTTGTGCTCTGGACCCAAACATGAAAAAGATTCCGAGTGTACTTTGTGTCTTTGTCATGCTCGTTAAACACTAAAGAACAAAGCATTGAGTTTATTGTTGTAAGCCTCATTTCTCGTAACCAAATGGATCTTTCCGAGTGATCTTGCTTTCCTTCACACTCGTAAAACTCAAGCTATTTTATGCTGTTCTGGAAGGAGCGTTGGGTAGGTGGTAATTTAACCTTTTTTGGACCTCCCTAACTAAGTACGAAAAAGGTGCACCTTTTCTTCTTCGGAAGTTAAGAGAGTTCTTCTGTGGTTTGTTTTTTACTTTTTCGGCCTCAGGAGACTAAATTGGATGAAAAAGGACCCCCCTAGAGTCTTCTTTGGCTTTTTCAGATTCTCTAAATGTGAAAACACCGGCTGAGCATGTACTAGTTCGGGCTCATTAAATCCACGAATCAGTGACACTATCAAGCATTATTTTCCCATCTCTTCAAGCTTGTTAAAAAATGAAGAGGGAACCGAGTTTACTTTCCTGGACTCGTTAAAATTTAACAGGGAAGGTAAGGAAGAAGTTTTCTCTTGTTTTCAGTAATGGCAGTATGTCATCCTTGAACATATCACTCTTTGCTTTCCGATATCCATGTTTCAGTGTGTACTTGTGTTCAGCTATCATTTTGAGTTTCTTAATCCTCCTCTTGTCCATTATACCTGGGGAATCTGATCATGTCTCCTACATGACAGATAAGTCTAGTTGTTCTATCTATCCGTTATACGCTGCCTTGGGTCATCTCTGTGTTGTGCTCACTATTCAAAGACTCTTCCCAATGTCTGCTCTATAGCCTGATTCCATCACTGTTATATCTGTTATCTATTTGTGTCTCCCTTCTTTTGCCCAGTTCCTAGTCACTCTTGTGATCCGTTGGAGGATCTGTTGCCTTCCTTATCATAGCATGGTTCCATTTTCAGTACTTCCTGATGACGAAGACCTAGAGTTTTGACGATAGTACCTTAGGATTCACTTCCATCATTGGTGAATTCCTTTGCTTCAGTTGTCAATTATCACCTATTGGTTGACAAACTGTTGAATCCTCTCCATGTTCGACTTCGACTTACCCTTATTCTCATGGCTTGGATTGTACTGGTTATTTGGGATCCTTTATGAAGACCTTAGTCCCTCACATATGGACTAAGTTGCGCAAGATTATGTTCTATTCATCTACATAGATTCCAGATATTTGAAGACTCATCATTAATGTATATTGTGGCTTCGATCCACCTCTGTAATATACGTGGTTTTATACCCGTATCATATGATGTACTCAAATATTGTAAAGGAGCTAATGTTCCAGTCAATTGAACATAGCATCCTCAGATGTAACTTTGTATATGACATTACTATGTATTTGTTTCAAGTACTCTCTCTGCTCCATTGGATTTCTGAGTTCTCCAAAGCTAAATATTATAATATATTTCAGCCATCGCTTCCCTCTGACCTCACACATTAGCGGGCATCTGTTATACACCTGAATGGCACCTCTCCATCCGAGTGCCGACATCCCTCATGTTGGCACACAAAAGGACATCTATGGATAGAGGTTTTCCCAAAACACTATAGATTGGCTTACTATATGATACATTCCTCATCCATCCAGCTGGTTACTTTGCCATTTTACTATGTTGACTTGTATTCGCGACTCTCTTTTTATGCAACTCACGAGTCATTCGCGAGTGTCCCTTATAGAAAGTCATGAATGGATGTATTCATGGGTTTCCCTTGTAGCAAGTCGCGAATCATTGGCAGGTTGTCCTTCTACACACCCACGAATATGTCCCTGAACAGTTAAACATAAAAACATGCGATAATCTGAGATTAGTTAAGCCATTTATCATTAATCCTCTTAACTGTCTCAACCTCCTCAACCTTCGAAACTGCCTTATTTCCTCCATATAAATACAGGCCTTGGGGAGGGTGTTTGGATATACTTTTGGAGAGCAAAGTTATGCTGGTGGATTGTATACAGAAGTCTTTGGAGCAGTGGAACTCAGAATCCTTTGGTTGCAGAGGAGTCCTTGTCTCAAGCATTGGGTTGTAATCTGAACTTCTTCATTATTGATAATAAAGAGAATCCTTCTTCCATATGTGTTTCATGTATCTTGGTTTGATAAATTTTTATGTTTATGAATCTTATATGTGATTTATCTAACCTGCTTATATATATATGAATCATCTTGTATCTGGAAGATTGTTTCTTGACAGGTGAAAGAGGAGCAACCTTGAAGACTTTGAAGGTGAAGCAGAGCAGAAGAGGACTAGTAAGAATCGACCTTCGTTAATCAAGTAACTCTTTCTAATCCTCCTATTTCCTTTATTGCGCTTTAGAGTCAATTGTCTGCAAGTTGATTGAGTATGTTGGTAACCCCAGACCAATGGTTGTTAGGTGTGTAATCCTGTACAACAATATGGAGGATGGTGCTTTGCTTAAGAGGGAGTGACTTTAGTAGATCTCAAATTTTGATAATCTTGCCATGATTCTCGATATTAGAGGTATGACAGAATGCAAAGAATATTTTCCTTATCCAAGGAAAACATGTGGTTGAAATAAGGTTCGAGATGTTGGGATACACCGATGGAATCTAACTTGAAGTTTCTAAGTAATGCTACTTAAAAGATAGTTGATGATTGTTGGGCCCTGGAAATGCCCCTTTTTGATCATTCCTTTTATTATCCTCTTCCACATTTTCCTATACTAATGTGACCCAAATTAATATAATTTATTAAGGAAGAACATGTTTCCAAGCATGTATAATTATTTATTGCTTTGTTTTATTAATTCCCAGAGTTTTACCTGTGATTATGATTTTGTTTCCTAATGATATAACTTGTGACGAATTTATAAAGCAACCAAAACTACAATAAATTTCAGTGTATTAGCTTGCCAAGACATAAGGATAAGAACAATTCGTGATCAATCATTACACCCCCGAGATTCATGTTTAGGCCTTTGCAAAAACAACTCGAGGCATATTCCACATGATCAATTGAGACTGCTGTGATATTGGTTCGATTCGAATAATAAAAGGTGCTAAATATGTTCTAAAATAGATTTCACTTAAATGTAATTACTAAACACAACTATTTTTGTTGTAAAAATGATGATTCGAAAGCGTGAAGATCTTTGATATTCATGGCTGTTTGAATTCATAGGATCTGAATCGGCCCATCTATTATTTACAAGAAGACAAGATGCTTCTCATGGTGAGGATTATTTTGGAAGAAACGATTGATATAATGGGTGTGGAGAATTCTATAAATGGACTTCATTTTTAATGAAATTGGCATTACCTTTTTAATTTACTGTGTACTAATTTTTATTAGTCCTTAGCAACATACATGTTAGAAGGAAAGAGCCCACCTTCTCTTATAGTTGCTGAGTTAATTAGATTCTTATTTATGCTATTTGATTTTGTGTGTGGAATTGTAGTTAGAATTTCCTTTGGTGTGTTGCAACAATGTGAAGATTAAGCATGGGATTTCTGAGTTTAATTTCCTTTGGTGTGTTGCAATAGTGTGAACATTAAGCATAGGATTTCTAAGTTTAATTTCCCTAGTGTGCTGAAACAGTTGATTGAATAACATATAGTTTTCTTTCTGCAAGTGTATGATTGATCATTGTTGATACAACCGTTCTCTCCTAGTGTGTTCCTTACTTTTATCGAAACGTTGATCTGATAATGGCATATGAATTGATGAAATAGGAAACTTACTCTTCTTTATGATTAAAACAGGCGATCATTGTGCAAAACTTTCTCATGGTAGTGATTCTGGATTTAACTTCTCACAAAAGCAATTTAATTTATTTTTGAAGCAATCATTCCCATAACTAATCTGTTAGAAGGATTGAGAACTCTTTAATCTCTTGGCGATTGAATTAGTGTTGAATTGGGATTAAGCAGTAAAGCAGAGCATAGATTGGACAATTAGGAAGATTAGGTATTTTAGTTGATTAATGAGTTACTAAATGTTTATGAATAGATTTTGTGTGGTTACCTTTGAAACAAATAGACTTCCCTAGGTTGACAATAAATATTGAGCACTCCGTTGATTAATTAATTAATGAGCAATTATAGTGACCAACATTTTAGCATCATTGTTGGGGAAGGTAATTGGTAGACATAGATAGTAACTGATTAGTTTCATTTTCTTTCTTTAGTTTCATTGATTTAGGAGGTTACAGGGATAGTAATACACAGTGAAGAGCTGCACATACTTCAACAGACCAAACACGTTCTTGCTACAAAAACAAGGTATGTTTATTTAATCTTTCATGAATACAAGAAGAAAAGAATATGAAATACCCAAATGACCTAACTTTTCAGGTGGAAGAGGTCGTGGTAATAATACAAGATTTGGTAGAGCAATGTTTATTAATGAAATTATTGCTCGGTATGATTCCTCTACCAGAGCTAGATTTCAAATATCATCTGTTGGAAGGGAAACTCTGTTCTCCCTGTACTTGAATAATTAGTATCAATCATGGAGAAGGTGGTGGAAACTCTTACCCCTACCTCTGAAAAGAGGTCCCCATAAGATAAAGGAAGTGTTGTGGGAATAAGGGCCCTAGAGGAATTTTATAGGATCAATGGGAAGGAAGTAACTAAGGAGGAGTGGTTGGATTATTGACTAATATTGGAGGAATATAGAAGAAGAGAGGAGAATAAAAATGAGGGAAACATTAATAACGAAGAGAATAGAGAACGTCAGAGGAACCCTAATGATCATGAAGAAGGGGTGGGGGAAAAAATTAATTATCAACATGGAGAAACTGTTGCTACACTTGAATTCCCCATTTGACAGTCAGTCGGAGTGGATCCCATGAAGAACATTTCACCCTATGTCTTGCCTAATTTTCATGGGAAGTATACTGAAGACCCAAATGATTTTTTCTTCGAATTTGAAATTCTCTGCCGAGGTTATGACTATACCACCAGTGAATAGAAATTGAAACTATTTCTTGCTACCTTAAAGGGGAATGCCTTGAATTGGTTTATGAGCCTGGGTGGTGAGACTATTATGACCTAGGACCAGATGAAATGTGTATTTCTTGAAATATACCAGGATTATTGTCGAACTAAGGGCAGGAGGGAGAACCATTCAAAATAATTTAGAAATGGGATGAAAGTTTGGAAGACATTGTGGAAAGACTCCTATACAATTTCGAAATATATGGTCATGCTGATATTGGAAGGGATGGTCTCAAAATCATTTTACTGTGAGGAATTAGAAAATATGGTATGGATATGCTCAATTTTCTAGGGAAGGGGGATATATCCAGGGAATCCTTAGATCATATTGTGGAAATTGAACCCATTGATAGAACAATTACACTCACAACAATTATCAATTGTACATGCAAAATCACTCACAAAAGAGACTGAATATGGAGCTGAACACTAAACTGTATTAAATCAGTGTAAAATAGACAACCCTATAACATCATAGGCTACTGCAATAAATGATTACATAAGGGATTCGAATGCATGAGGAGGCAATTCGAATCTATTCAAAAGCAGGCTTACTAAAATTAAGCAAATCCCCCATAGGTGCATAAAGTAGTTTCCAAAATAGTCAAGGAGATCACGAATTGGAAAAAGCACTTGGGCAAGCTAAAAGGTAATGGAAGGACAAATCATACATGATTTTCATAGGAGAAAAGAGTGGAGGATGTGGAGGACAAAAAACTAGTTAACCTCACCTAGTCAAACTTTCCCAATTGCCTTAAAGCACTGAAAAAGCAGGCAATAAAGCAGAAAAAAGCAGAAGGGCGCTAGGAAGGCCAAGAATAAAGCAGATTTGATTCCATGAGGTTTCCCAAGTGCTCCATGAGTCAAAATTATCAATTTTGACCACTATGGATGTGTAGATGACAACTTGCATAAGGTGGAACATGGAAACTAAGCAAATAAGACAAAAATGGATTAATTAATGTCTAAGGTGGATAAATATGGGTTGATTATTCTAACACCCCCCCTTAATCCTGACTTATGAGTAATATATTAGAAAATTATAGGGCCTAGAAACAAGGCTTAGTCACCCTTTACATACTGCATGTCCATTTAACCAAGGAAAGAGGAAAAAACCCAGTGGGAAAATCCTCTCTTAAACATGGACTGTAAAACAAAATTTGGAAATCTTGTCTTCACTCATGCTTCACAGCATGATCAGCAATCCCCAACAGTGATTTGAGATTGCTGAAGGTCTTCTCACAAAATGACTTGGTGAAGATATCAGCTACTTGTTCTGAAGATGAACAGAAGAGTAGTTGAATGGTGCCATCATGCACAAGCTCTCTGATGTAGTGCATATGGATCTCAATGTGTTTGGTTCTCTGCTTTTGAACTTGATCATTACAGATTCGAATGGTACTCTAATTATCATAGTAGATAGTAGTTGAGTATTTTGATTCGAAGCCACACTCTCCAAGTAACCCCTGCAACCATAAACATTGAGTTGCTGCATTGACAACTCCTCTGTACTTTGCTTCTGTAGATGAGAGTGCAATGGTGACTCTGTTTCTTGCTTGGCCAATTGATTGGTCCTTCTGCAAGCATGAACACATATCTTGATGTGGAATTTATATCTGTGCTATCACCTTCCCAATCACTGTTAGTAAACCCAATCAAATCAAGATCATATTTAGCTTTATAGAAGATCCCATGTGTCCTTGTTCCCTGAACAAAGTTAAGGATCCTTTTGGCTGCTTTCCAATGGATCTCATGAGGCTGATCCATGTATCTATAAGCCACACTTACTGCATAAGAAATATCAGTTCTAGCATGTGTAAGATACAACAAACATCCAATCAATTGCCTATACAGTGTATTGTTTAACATAGGTGAAGAATCAGCTTCTTCAAGCTTCACTCCTGAAAGGAAAGGAGTCTTGCTTGGATTGCAATCCTTCATTTTGAATTTGTTCAGAAAATCAAAGGCATACTTGGACTGGTGCACCTTGATTCCAGCTTTGGTTTGAGAAATCTCAAGCCCCAAGAATTGGATTAAGAGCCCCAAATCTGTCATGGAGAAGGCTTGGTTCATTGCACCCTTCAAGGAAGCAATCTCATCCCTTGAGCTTCCTGTAATGAGAAGGTCATCAAAATATAACACAATGATCATTAATGAACCATTAATTAACTTCACATATACATTTGGATCTGATTTGTACCGAACAAAATTCAGTGATAGCAAGAAGCTATCAATCTTGGCATACCAAGCCCTGGGGGATTGCTTTAGCTCATACAATGAATTCTTTAGCCTACACACAAGAGATGGGTTAGTAGCAAATACTTGAGGCTGCTGCATGTATATCTATTTAGTGAGATCTCCATTCAGGAAGGCACACTTTACATTCATGTGATGTACCTCCCATTGCTTTGAAGCTGCAATGGCTAAGGCTAGCCTGATGGAGTCCATCTTTACCACTGGTGCAAAGGTCTCATTGTAATCTATGCCATGAAATTGTGAGTAGAACTTGGATACCAATATGGCCTTGTACTTCAAAGTTGAACCATCAGCAGCAAATTTGGTCTTGTACACCCACTTACACTGAACTAGCTTCCTCCCTAGGGGAAGATCAGCCAGCTCCCAAGTGTTGCTCTTCTGGAGTGAGCTGAACTCTTCCTTCATGGCTGCTTGCCATCTTGGATATCCTGCTGCATCTTCATATTTCTGAGGATCTGATTCCACCATCAGATATCATTTCTCAGCAAACATAGGATCCTTCATGCACAGAGCACTCTCAAATTGAGATCTAGTCCTCCTAGGGTCATTAGGATTTCCAGCTAGCTCTCCAGCTGCATGAATGGTATTGGATTTCCATTTTGGCCTTGTAGGGTTGTTAGGATATGCAATAAATTCATCACTATCAGAGATATCAGAATCAGCATGTTCAACTATCTCTTCACTTACATTCAGAGGTTCTGGTGGTGAAGAGGCTTCTCCAACTTCCACTGCTGCTAGGGGTTCTTCTTGAAACTGAACACACCATTCGATGAAGGATTTGTTTATGCTCAAATTTATTAGCTTGTACCCTTTTGAATATTTAGAGTACCCAACAAATAGAAACTCTTGGATTTGGGGCTGCAAAGCCTTTCTCTTTTTCTGTTGGAATTCTAGCCCAAGCCTTTGAGCCAAAAATCCTGAAATGAGTTGTATCTGGCTTGTGCCCACTCCATGCTTCGAAAGGAGTCATACCATAAAGATGTTTATGAGGCACCCTATTCTAGATATATTCTGCATAGTTTATAGCTTCAGCTCAGTACTTTGGTCTTAGCCTCCATCATGCATGTTGCCATCTCCTTCAGTGATCTGTTCTTCCTCTCAACAACACCATTCTGCTGTGGTGTGTAAGGGATAGAATGCTGCATCTGAATACTTGAATATGCACAATATTGAATAAACTTAGACTTTATATACTCACCACCATTGTCAGATATAA
>LPNX010952869.1:0-51971 GCA_001517045.1 Pseudotsuga menziesii | reverse complement strand
CATGGTCATCAAAGCCAATTCAACCAACTCATTGGTCCCCAAATTGGAGAAATCCTTACCCATGGAATCAATTCCTTCACCAATAGTTTCAGCAGCCACAACTAAAACTCCCTACTAACCCTGCATCAATTAACATACCATTATGACCTCAGTTTCCTGCTCAACCTGATCCTAACCCCAACAATAAGGTAGTGCAACAAATTGAACCATTTAACATGAAACCTTATTCTATCACCCCAATATTATGCAGTGAATTACATTTACGTTATGGGAGGGTGGTGGAAACCATTATCATTGAGGATGTTCCATCCCCTAAAATTGAAGAAAGAATTCTGGAGAAGGTGGAAATCCCAATCGGTACAACAACCCCATTCTCGAGGATATTGAAACACATGCTAAAAAATAGGTTGAAACACATGCTAAAACACATCCTGGAACACCTATGGAGACACACATTAGGAATTACCTTGTACAAATAATGATAAATGCACCATACCCCGAGTGATTGGCCTTAGAGAGGGAAGAAGAGAAACCATGTTTTAAACTTCTAGGGGAATCGAAAAATATTTATGCTAAGATCCCTATATTGCAAGCCCTGCATGATGTACCTATCTATGTTAAAAATGTTAGGGATTTGTGCATGAAGAAACAAGGAAGGAAGCTGAAGGATCCTCTTACAGTTCACGTAGTTGGGAAATTATCTGAATTAATGATGGGAAAATTTCCCTTAGCTAAATATGATGATCTAGGAAATCCCATTGTTACAGTACATATAGGGATCACTAAGATCCTTAACATTTTAGTTGATTTAGGCACAACAATAAATGTTATGACCGTTGAGACTATGAAAAAATTGGGATTCAGTCATCTTATACCAACTCCCATGGTATTAAAGTTTCCTGATAGATCTACTATTAGGTCAAAGGGGATTTTGGATGACTTGGCAGTCTCTGTTGACTCATGGGAGTATCCTATGGACTTTCTAGTCCTACAACCCAAATCTCAGTTAGGGGGACATCCACTCATTCTAGGAAGACCATGGTTGGCTACTATGGATGCATATATTAGCTGTTGATCAAGATCTATGACCATATCTGATTGAACTGACACAAAAAGTCTGACCCTTTATCCACCAACCAATACAAGTTCAGATGATGAAACTCAATTATGGGTAGACTTAGAGGAGGAAGAAAGTGTTCAACCTCTTCTAACTATAGGGAGGGCCTTGACTTTTAAAAATGAAACTGAAGATGATGCTATTAGCAGTTTCATTAGTGAACCAATGACAACTACCCAACACACATATCATATCTTGGACAACACCATGATTAAAATTGAACAAAAATAACTTACTGAGGAAACCTTAGTTAAAAATGTTGATATTGTTCCTATACTTGAGAATTTTAAGAGTGTCCCAATAGAGATTGAGCATGGAAGAACTCTAAATGTTAATCCTAATATAGAGCTTGATGAGTTGGAGCATTTGAATACATTGCTGAAACAACATAAGGGGGCCTTTGCATGGGAATACACGAATATGAGGTGTATTTACTCTTAGTTGTGTACTTAGCACATCTACATCAAGAATAACTGCAACCCTATATGTCAACACCAACGCATAATGAATCCAAACTTGAGAGACATTGTGAAAGAGGAAATTCAAAAAATTTTAAAGGCATGATTTATTTATCCCATTTCAGATATTGAATGGGTCTCTCATTTAGTAATTGTTCCTAACAAAAATGGTAAATGGAGGATCTATGTGGATTACCGAGAGCTGAATAAAGCTACACAAAAATGCCATTTCCCTTTTTCATTCACTGATCAAGTTTTGGATACACTTTTTGGGAAGAAATTATTTTCTTTCATAAATGGCTTTAGCGGGTATAATTAGATCTATATTTCCCCTGAAGATCAGGAAAATACCACTCTCACATGTCCTTGGGCGGATTTTCATATAGGGTTCTCCCTTTCGGATTATGTAATGCACCAGCTACATTTCAAAGAGTTGTGATTGGAATATTTTATGGGATGTTTAATGACTGTATGGAAATTTTCATGGATGATTTTACCCCTTATGGTGGTAGTTTGGATAAAGATTTGGAAAATATGGAGAAAGTTATAAAATGTTGTGAACAAACTCACTCATCCCTTAGCATTGAAAAATGTCATATGATGATGAGCGAAGGTATAAATTTTGGACATTTCATATCTGTTGCAGGGATACAAGTAGATCCTTCTAAAATAAGGTAATTCTGAACAACCCTGTTCCTAGAACATAGAAATAAGTACCTAGTTTTCTTGGACATGCTGGTTACTATAGACGTTTCAATGAAATGTTTCTAAGTGTTGCAGCTGCAACTTTTTTCCCAAATTTTTCAAATTTTGGACCCTCCTTTTGATTTTATCTTACTTGGAATTGTTTGGATTCCTGAACTCTATTTTTCCTCTGCTGTAAGTTTGGATTTTTGAGGTTGAATTGAGGTCAACTGTTTCCATTCATTTTGGAAGTAGAATGATCTAAAACTGCCAATGCTTTTGACTATGGAACTTAACATTTTTTGATTTTCGAATGGTTTGGTTTTATCGCTATTGGAGGTTTGTTGAAGATTGAGTTAGGGTTTTAGTTCTCTGTTCCGTGACTGTTTCAAAGATGAAACGAACTAATTTTACCACTGCACAACTTTAAAGTCTTTCGAGCACTTAACGTTTTCGATGATTTTTTCCCTGTTTCGATGATTTTTTTTTCTGATCGCTATCAAAATTCATTTGAACAACGAATCAAGGCATCAGTTCTCTATGCCGCTGATGGCTAGTCCTATTTTTCACCGATGTGCTTTTATCTCTTTTGTTTTATTTTACTCTCGATGTTTTTTATTTTATTATTGTCGGAGGGAAGATGGCAAATGTTTCAACGGATAGCTCTTATCTTCACCGATGCCATGGTTTTATTGTTTTAACTTCCTTTTTTACTTTATCACTATCAGAACAATGTTAACTTTGATCAAAGGGCTAGTTTTTTTTGTTGCCGACACGGCGGCTGTGTTAAGCTTTAAATTCATCGATTCGTAGTCCTTTGTTCTTCCAATTGCCGATAGTTTTCTTTGTCACGGAATCCTTTAGTTTCTCTGTCTCCTGTCATTGCGGCTGCATAATGAACTATTCTATCGATGCATTATGGTTAGTCCTTCCGATCGCCGATGCCTATGTGTTTAGTTGGTAGTGGTTCCAATCTTCGATGCTTGTACGATAGTTTTTAGTGTTTTATTTCGTTGATGTTTTATTTTGCCGACGTTTTATTTTGCAGTGGAACCCTTAGTCTGTATGACTTTCATCGTTGCAACGGATTAGTGAACTGACCATATGACATATAGTTGTTCCATTCACCGATGAAGACTTTGTCCACCCGATACTTAGTATTTTTCCGGCTGGTGAGGGTTTTTCCCGCCTTTTTTGTGTGCTTTTAATATTTTTTTTGGGACAACAGAGTTTCTCCTTGGGTTTTGGTCGAGTCTAGTTTTTCTCTGAGATGAAGAGCGTAGTTTAGGGTTCGTATTGGCGGTTACATTGTTATGATTCATACTTTCATCAAAGGATTTCAAATTAGTCCAAATGCGGCCTGGATTGAGATAATCTATTTTATCGGGCTTGTGATTTTAGTTTAGACAGTGGTTTTAGTAGTTTTCAAGACACAAACTCACATGATTTCTTTGTGTTTTCATTTTTATTTTCATGCATTAACACTATGTATAGTTTATCTTATAGAATGCATACGGAGAAGGTAAATGGACTGATACATTTTTTGGTTATTCATGAAAAGATGATTGCTGCTGCAAAGAAGACATATCTAAAAGACAAAGCAGAAGGGAGTTGGTTGAGGAAAGGAAAAGTAAGAAACATAGATGTTGCTCAAAAAAGAAGAAAGTGAAGGTCTGAGATCAACAGGATCTCAAGAAGACCAACAGATTACTGAGAAGAATCGATAGCAGCATAGGCCCAGGCTTGGGAAAAGTTCATCAGTTACCAAGTTTGTCCCTTTTTTATAAAGTGCTCTTAAATATTAATCTGAAATGTAACGTATTGTATAAATCATGAGCACTCACTAAAAGACAAAATTGTGAAATTAAACGGTTGGGGGGGAGCCCAAAGGTCACAGGGGGAGCCCAAAGGTCACCAAGGGGGCAGCCCAAAAGTTTGTTGTTTTGTATAAATATAGGAGAGTTAGATGTAATAAAGGACTTTTTTTCCCAGATATATTTGTGAGAGTATGTTGTAAGAAGAACTATTTCCTTTTGTAATAAAGAAGTACAAGTTTCCTATTGGAGAAAGCTTGGTGGAAATTTTCAAATGCTGTGCTATGGATCTGTTGAATGTGAACTATTTTGTTTTTAGATTGCATCCATTAACTGTGAGATCATTATAGCTCTTTGAACCTATGTTCTTGTTATGAATTCACTCTAGTTTATTCTATGAAATTTCCACTATGAGTAATGAAGGCTTTTCATAAACAATGAGCTATCTTATTGTTCATATATCTATTAATGTTCATGTGTTTTGAAATAAGTAACAGCTATCTGTGATTTTTCTCAATGCATGCATAGAAACACATTACTCATTTATAAATGATAATCTTTCTTCCTAGGGATAGGTTAGATAGTTAGTTTTAGTTTCTTGTTTTGTGTGATTTAGATGCGAGAGAGTTAAGACAAGAGGTAATAACTTGTGCATCACATTGTGACTACTCCTCGTATTCTCTATCAATCTGCATTCTTAGATAGGCACTTGCATATCATACTTAAAATCAAAAAACTAAAAATATATACGGTGGACTGAGCCTTAACTGGTAAAACCTTATATTTTGTTACTTGACATATGGTAGCCGGAGCATAAACCGGATGGATTCCCCATACCAAACAGTAACGGGCTAGTTGGGAACGTTTAATGGGGAGAATCCATAGCTGTTGTTACCCATGAATTTCCAGGAATCAATAGTTTTTGGTGCTAGAAGGAGGGCAGCCAATGCATGGCTAGCCGAGGAAACCCATTTCCTTGAAACTTTTCCACCGGTAATAGTTATGAGAGCAGTTTGTTTCCCAATCCAATTCTTGAAGAAAAGGGTAAAGAGCATCTGTATTCTGTCGATAAAAAATTAGTCAATGATCTAAGAAGATTTACTAGGGAATATGTGAAGAATATTGGAGTATTACCAATTATTCCTGTCTTACCCAAAAGAGAATATCAGAAGAAAGACTGCCCTATATTGGAAGACGTAGTGTTGGTTGAATATTTTGAAGAACTGGTAGAAATAGCCTTACAGGAAGTTGTTCAACCTATGAATCAGTTGGAACCATATACACCTTACTGTTCACCTATTCATACCCCTGTTCATTCACCACCTCACTCTCCACTTAAAATCATGGCAAATGTAAATGCAAATCAGCCACCCAACCCACCAAATCCACCACTTGCTAGGAGGGCTAGGTCACCATTAAACCTAACACCTCCTTTGCATGATTTGCCTCAAAATTTTGAGAAAATATTGCCTAAGTTTGACACAAGTGAAAATATTTTAGCAGATGATCATTTTCAAAGCTTTTACTTGGCTATAGAAGGTCTATGGGCCGGAGAACATGAAGATGTAGTCTATAGATTGTTTCCACATACCTTGAAAGGAGCAGCAGCTTCATCGTATTTTTCTTTGCCTGCAAATTCAATCACAGACTGGGACACATTTGAAAGAATATTTAGGAGTAAATATGTTATCTAGAAAACTCATGCAGCTCTAATTAAAGGGTTATGCACTTTAAAGAAAGAAAGAAAAGAAAAAGTGCATAGTTTCACTCAAAGGTTTGCTGCTTATCTTAAAAAAAATTATGCAGCTGATAAGTCCTCTGATAAAGTTCTGATTGAATACTATACTTCAGCCCTAGAGCCTAAATTGGCCATGTTTTCCAAGATGATAGTCAATCCTACATTGTAAGAAACTTACGAAGAAGATGAGAGAGTAGAGGCTGAGAAGGAAAGCATAGAAGATTATCCTGAGCAGTCGGGAGAAAAAAACATTTGGTAAAAGAGATGAGAAATCACATGACTTTGAAGGAATGTTGAAAATGAATCAGAAGCTATCTAATAGAGTGATATATTTTGAAAAAGAACAGGAGGCTCATAAAGCATACAAGCCTTACTATAAAGAGAGAGAATACAAAAATCAATCTAAACCTCCTCCACACAGTCCTGCATCAATGAATTTAACTGAGGTAGGTATCGATAATTTTTGCACCTTTCATTAGCAGCCTCATTCTGGTAAAAATTGTCCCCAATGGATAAATTTGATGACATTAGTAATGAATAAGCTATTGGACTCCAAACTAACAGAAATTGATAATCAACCCACTGAAAAACAAGAAGAGGATGGTTTAGTTTTATGGGACTGTGTCTCACTTTTTGATACAGAAGATGAAGGCTCACTAAAATAGGAAGAAACATTCGAAACAAATGTGACAACAAGAAGTCAAGGTTTGTTAAACAAAGACAATTCAATACTTTCGAAAATTAAGAGACTTCAAGAGAATGGAAAGAAAAATCAGAAGAACAACACAGATGATAAAATACCTGAATTTACCATTACCAGTCAAGATCCGAAACAAGTCAACATGCATGTTAAGCCTATATATTGAAGACAAAGTTGATAATGTCAAGAAAAATCTCAAAGCAGCTGAGATGGGGTACGATATTGTGGAGGACATTAAAAGGGATAAGGTAAATATTTCATTATTTGAAATGTGTAATGTACCTCAACAGAAAGAAAAATTGTTAAAAGCACTTGAAGTACCAGAGGAAAAGCTTCCCACTAACAACCAACTTGTAGAAGAAATTGTCGAAGCAAGTGTGGGAGTTAAGGCTAGTTTTAAAACCCCACCATTCCTTTTGAATTTTGATATTTTAAACCATAATGTGCATAATTGTTTAGTAGAATCAGGGTCAGCAGTCAATGTTATGCCATTGTAAGTCTATAAGAAGATCAATGGACAACCTAAACCAACTACCTGGCAGGTTACTCAGCTAGACAGGACCACTGTGAAAGTAGTCGGGGAAATGGAAGATGTTCTGATTCGCTTATCTGCCAATGAAAATATATGTCAGTACATTGATATTGTAGTAGCAGACATACCTGATTTTTATGGACTTGTTTTGAATCGAGACTGGTCAGCAAGGCTAAATGGGTATTTCGCATCAGACTGGTCACATTTGTGGTTGCCTCATAAAGGAAGTCCAAATCAGATAAAAATATTAAGAGAGCCCCACATGAAGCACAATGTTACTCAATTGGAAGAAAAAAATGAACTAGTGAATTCTGTATTGGGAAATCATCTAATTGAGCTAGAACGGGGAAACTACCAAGAAAAAGAAGCTAGCAGTAACCAGACACCCAACCTGATCTCCTTCGATTTTCACGGGCTGATGAGATTGATTGTAAAATAGTAGATTTAGTTTTAGATATAGTTTTTAATTCAAGACTAGTAGAATTAGATAATGGGTAGGCCTTTTTTCAATTTGCAATCAATCCTAGCCCCTCAGCTTACAAGTTTCCAGATTTACAGGGGTGGGCAGAGAACGGACCGGTTAGTGGTTTAGTTCTCAAACTTTATTTTTCTTGGTTTGTATTTCTTGATTATCTTGTACATAAATAAACTGATTTGGTTGTTTATTTTTGATTTATTCTATTTCTATTTGTTGTAGTTAGATTTTGATTGATTTCAATAAAAGAAGCAAACTTTTGGTTGCATGGAGAGCATCAGAATTCTGGTTAACAAAAATCCTTGATTATAAGACTGTGTACTATTGATTTATCTGGAAGAATTTCTTCTAGTTTAGTAGTTTTCCTAAATGGCTATGAACACATTGAATTCCTACTTAATCCTTGTAAAATAACTCAGGATCAAAAGGTCTGGAATACTATTTCGAGGCTCCATCCATCTCACATTTAAAAATGTCTTAGGGGGTGATGGAAAAAGACCCATGGAAAGGAAGCAGGGTAAACAATATATTATATATAAATGATCCCATGCCAAGAATTGAAAGCCAAAAGGAAAACAAGAGTAAAAAATCTCGTAAGAAATAAATATGTATCAAAACGAAGTACTGAACCATACAAAATTGCCAAAGTTCTTCTCCGTCTGTGAGCTGAAAATTAAATACATCTCTCACACAAAATGACACTATGGATAGAGGAGCCTGAATAAAATTTCAAAAAGAAAGGCATGCAGGAGGACGCAAAAAGGACAAAAAAGTCCAGAAGCACAAAATTGCAAAATAGCATGGGAATGAGGAACAAATGAATATTTTTGTTTACCATATGTTACAATCCTATGGTGTCCAAGCTGGGAGCTACCCGAATACAGAGGTAAAAAATGAAACTCATTTTCCTGGCCTCAAAAGAGTTATCTTGACTTTGAAATCTTGGTTTCCATTTTCCTAAATTGAACTATCATCAATGATTAGAAGTACATACATTTACCATTTGGGAAATCAGACATCTAGAAGAATTCAACATGTTGGTTTTATTGTCAAAACAGTTTGTTGCTCAAAGAAGAAGTTTTCCAGAGATCTGTGTTCACTAGGTAGTCGCCAATTGTTGCAGCTGCAACTTTTTTCCCAATTTTTTCAAATTTTAGACCCTCCTTTTTATTTTATCTTACCTGGAATTGTTTGGATTCCTGAACTCTGTTTTTCCTCTGCTGCAAATTTGGATTTTTGAGGTTGAATTGAGGTCAACTGTTTCCATTCATTTCGGAAGTAGAATGATCTAAAACTGCCAATGCTTTTGACTGTGGAACTTAACATTTTTTGATTTTCTAATGGTTTAGTTTTATTGCTGTCAGAGGTTTATTGAAGATTTGAGTCAGTGTTTTAGTTCTCTTTGTTGCCACTGTTTCGGAGATGAAACGAACTAATTTTACTGCTGCACAACTTTAAAGTCTTTCGAGCACTTAACATTTTCGATGATTTTTTCCCTGTTTCGATGATTTTTTTTTCTGATCACTGTCGGAATTCATTTGAACAATGAATTGGGGCATTAGTTCTCTATGCCGTCGATGTCTAGTCCTGTTTTTCGTCAATGCGCTTTTATCTCTTTTGTTTTATTTTACTGTCGACATTTTTTGTTTTATCATTGTCGGAGGGCAGATGGCAAACGTTCTGACAGATAGCTCTTATCTTCGTCGATGCCGTGGTTTTATTGTTTTAACTTCATTTTTGACTTTATCGCTATCAGAACAATGTTAACTTTGATCAGAGGGCTAGTTTTTTTTTTGTTGCCGACACGGCGGCTGTGTTAAGCTTTAAACTCGCCGATCCATAGTCCTTAGTTCTTCTGATTGCTGGTAGTTTTCTTTGTCGTAGAAGCCATTAGTCTATCTATCTTCTGCCATTGTGGTTGCGTAATGAACTATTATGCCGATGCATTATGGTTAGTCCTTCCGATTTTTGATTCCTATGTGTTTAGTTGGTAGTGGTTTCGATCTCCCATGCCTATACGACAGTTTTTAGTGTTTTATTTCGCCAATGTTTTATTTTGTAGTGGAACCCTTAGTCTGTATGACATCCGCCATTGCGGCGGCTTAGTGAACTGACTGTCCAACATACAGTTGTTCCATTTTCCAATGAAGAGTTTTTCCTCCCGATACTTAGTATTTTTCCCATTGGTGAGGGTTTTTCCCGCCTTTTTTGTGTGCTTTTACTCCTTTTTTTTGGGACGACGGAGTTTCTCCTTGGGTTTTGGTCGAGTGTAGTTTTTATCCAAGATTAAGAGCATAGTTTAGGGTTTGGATTGGCGGTTACATTGTTATGATTCATACTTTCATCAGAGGATTTCGAATTAGTCCAAATGCGGCCTGGATTGAGATAATCTGTTTTATCGGGCTTGTGATTTTAGTTTAGACAGTGGTTTTAGCGATTTTCAAGACACAAACTCACAGGATTTCTTTGTTTTGTCATTTTTATTTTCATGAATTAACACTGTGTATAGTTTATCTTATAGAATGCATACGGAGAAGGTAAATGGACTGATACAGTTTTTGGTTATTCATGACAGGATGATTGCTGCTGCAAAGAAGACATGTCTAAAAGACAAAGCAGAAGGGAGTTGGCTACGGAAAGGAAAAGTAAGAAGCAGGGATGTTGCTCAAAAAATAAGAAAATGAAGATATGAGATCAACAGGATCTCAAGAAGACCAACAGATTATTGAGCAGAATCAATAGCAGCAGAGGCCCAGGTTTGGGAAAAGTTCATTGGTTACCAAGCTGGTCCCTTTTTTATAAAGTCCTCTTAAATCTTAATATGAAATGTAACGTATTGTATAAATCATGAGTACTCACTAAAAGAAAAAATTGTGAAATTAAATGGTTTGGGGGGAGCCCAAAGGTCACCAAGGGGGCAGCCCAAAATTTTTGTTGTTTTGTATAAATATAGGAGAGTTAAATGTAATAAAGGACTTTTTTTTCTGAGATAGATTTGTGAGAGTATGTTGTAAGAAGAACTATTTCTATTCGCAATAAAGAATTACAAGTTTCCTGTTGGAGAAATCTTGATGGAATTTTTCAAATGCTATATTATGGATCTGTTGAATGTGAACTATTTCGTTTTCATCTTGCATCCATTAACTGTGAGATCATTCTATCTCTTTGAACCTATGTTCTTATTATGAATGCACTTTAGTTTATTCTATGAAATTTCCACTATGAGTAATGAAGGCTTTTCATAAACAATGAGCTATCGTGTTGTTCATATATCTATTAATGTTCATGTGTTTTGAAATAAGTAACAGCTATCTGTGATTTTTCTTAATGCATGCGCAGAAACACATTACTCATTGATAAATGATAATCTTTCTCCCTAGGGATAGGTTAGATAGTTAGTTTTAGTTTCTTGTTGTGTGTGATTTAGATGCGAGAGAGTTAAGACGAGAGGTAAGAACCTGTGCATCACATTGTGACCGCTCCTTGTATTCTCTATCAATTTGCATTCTTAGATAGGCACTTGCATATCATACTTAAACTCAAAAAACTAAAAATATATACAGTGGACCGGGCCATAACCGGTAAAACCTTGTATTTTGTTACTTGACCTACAGTAGCCAGACCGTAAATTAGACGGATTCCCCATACCAACAGTAATGGGCTAGTTGGGTACGTTTATCGAGGAGAATCCCTAGCTGTTGTTACCTGCAAATTTCCAGGCATCAATAGTAAGCTAGAATATCCTCTATTTACCCTACTAATGAAGGATGTTGAATTTAATTGGATAGATGCATGTCAAAAAACATTTGCAGAGTTGAAGAAGAGGTTTTCCACGTCACCTATTTTGCTAGGGCCTAATTAAGCCTTACCATTCCACATTTTTTTATATGCTTCACATACTACTATTGGGGCAATGCGAGGAAAAAAGAAGCCCACTATCCATATGTTATTTACTATATCAGTAAGAATATGGCTCCTGCTGAACTCAATTACACTGTAACTGAGAAGGAATTCATTGCTGGCATTTACTCCATCAACAAATTGAGGCACTATATCACCGAGTATCCTACTTTTGTGCATACATATCACTCATCCATTAGATATTTAATAATAAACTTGTTACTAATTCTAGAGTGACTATGTGGTTGCTGTTATCACAAGAATTTGATATTACTATTATTGATAAACTGAGAAAAGATAATGTTGTGTAATATTTACTTTCTCAACTAACCAATAATGATGATAATTCTCTAGCCGAGGATTCTTTTCCTGATGAAAATTTGTTTGCAGTATTAGTTCACTCACATTGGTATGAAAATATTGATAATTATCTTGCTGCAAGAAAGCTCCCTTCTCATCTATCAAAAAGGGGAAGAAGAAGGATTGTACATTAGAGTGCTAGGTATTGTTGGATAGATGGATATCTCTTTTACACAGGGTTAGATATGGAAATTAGAATATGTGTAAGAGAAGATGAAATCCATAGTATCCTAAAGGCTTGTCATGATGAGCCTTGCAGGGGACATTTTGGTGACAAAAGGACCAGGCATAAGGTGTTAAGGATGGGTTACTTCTGGCCATATCTGTTTCATGACGCGAAGAAGTATGTGCAAAACTGCGATAGTTTCCAAAGGATGGGTCAACCTAATAGATTGGATGAGATGCCACTTCAACCATAGTTGGTGGATAAACCTTTAGATATATGGGCCCTGGATTTTGTAGGGCATATTAACCCTCCTTTAAAACAAAACGTTTACATTCTGGTTTGCACAAAATACATTACTAAATGTGTGGAGGCCACAACCCTGGTGAGAGCTATTGATCACACTGTTGTGGACTTCTTGTTTGAAGATATATTCACTCGCTTTGGGGTGCCCAAGGAAATAGTCACAAATGGTGGACCAAATTTTGTATATCGTAAAATTGAATCCCTCTTGCATAAATATCATATCCAACATAAGATAACTTCACCATATCATCTACAAATCAATGGTCAAGTGGACAGTACAAGAAAAGTGATTGAACCTATTATGACAAAAAATATGAAGAGTCATAGTAGGGATTGTGCCGAAAGAATTCCTGAAGCACTATGGGCATATTGAACTGCATGGTGCAATACCACAAGGTTCTCTCCTTACGAAATAGTGTACAGGAAAAATGCGTCCTTCCTTGTTGAATTTGAGATTAAAACTTCGAGAATCAGTTTAGAAGAAAACATGCATTTAACATAAGCCCAAAAGGACCGTTTGAATCAATTGAATGAGATTGATGAGAAACATGCGGCTGTTGCACATCATACTTCACTAATTCAGTAGAAACACTCCAAGTGGCATGATAGGTTTATCAAGAAAAAGATGTTCCATGAAGGATGTTGGACCTTATTATATGACTCATGGTTCAAGTGATATTTTAAGGGGAAGTTGTGCACCAGATGGTTGGGACCATATAGAGTGGATACAATATTTGATAAAGGAACAATGTGATTGAACACGGTTGATGAAAAACATATACCACTACTTTCAAATGGTCATCGACTGTGACTCTACCATAAGCCGCTCTCAAGGGATGCATTCACTTCTCATGTTTATTTTGATGCAAATTGTCAACTGTTACAAGAACAGGGGTCTCCTCTTGTTCCTGAAACTATTTAATCCTTTTCATATATTCCACAAAGTTGTATATAAATAAACATGTCATTTGTCATTCTGAATTTTTTAGTATAGTTTGATAGATGGTTTAATAATTTTTCGACGGGTCGGTTTGACAGGTTTTGGGTAAGAAATTGTGTGAAGACATATGTGTGAAGGACCCTAGAAGAAAATAAGCAATTGTAATGGGCCAATTGATTGCAAAGATGATAAGTGGTCCTCTACTTATTGTTGAAAATGATTGACGAGAGGAATTGTTTGCGTTCAGAAAATGCTATTGAATTTTATTTGGGAAACGCTAGATTCTGTTCCACCTGAAACTCTGCCTATCTTACCATTTTTTGTCGAAACTCAACCAACTTTTCCGCTGAAATTTTGCCAAATTTTTGCTGAAACTCCACCAATATTACCGCTTTTTGCTGAAACTCCACCACCTTTTCTGCCGAAATTCCACCAAATGTTTTCTAAAACTCCACCAATCTTGCTGCTTGTTTCCAAAACTACACCATCTTTTCCGCCGAAATTCCGCCAAATTTTTGCTAAAACTCCACCAATATTGTTTCTTTTTGTCGAAACACCAACAACTTTCTAACCGAAATTCTGCTAATTTTTTATTATGAAACTCCACCGATTTATTTGTTGTTTCAATATGCCAATCATGAAAACCATCGGATTTCCTCGAGACCAATTAGAACATATGTTGCAAGATGATCCGAGGGAGGTTTCGACATGATTGCAAAGTGTTCTCACATTGCTAGTTTCAGCAGCTCTGGTACATTTTTAGAGAAAAATAATGAATTAAAAAATCTAACAAAGTTTCCACCCATGAATTTGAGTAATTATAGTACTGATAGATTCAATCTTTCTATTTGATGGATCCTTTCCAACTTGATTAATCCATGTGATCAAGGACACCTTAATTGATTGATTTGACAATAGAAGCAGGCCATTCAAAAATGCTGATGACTTGTCAAGGTAAGCATAAAGGTACGAACTCTAAATAATGGGTATGATTCAGCATAAGTTGACAAAAGTAATTATAATTATACCTTGTTTCTTATCCTTGTCAACAAACTTTTAACTAACCTTTCCAATCGAACATATATGTCACCACATATTGTATTTACTTCCCGCCACCACCTCGCCAATCGATATGTTAACTGATCACATGATCCTGTCCCATGATTACATTATCTTTCCAGAAATGGCTAAAAAATCCCCACTATTTCATTGTTGTTTCTGCACACTACAATCTCAACATCCAAATATGGAATTTTTATGTGTGTATCATTTGAGGGCTGTTGAAGGAAGTTGATATGGGGGGCTTTGTGCCTAGAGATGATTCTGCAATGACATATGCCTTACATAGAAAAAAGAAGGCCTTGGAAATATTTGAAAGGGAAGGATTTATGACATGTTTTGAGAGACTAAACGAGTTCCACAAAGGAGTGAAGCTCCAATTCCCTCAGAATATGGAAGTGGACCATTATGAAGTGGGGGGACTAAGAAAAGATGTCTCATGGCATGTTCTAATAGAAGTCACATGATTTTCAAGGGTTGAAAAGATATGGTTTTTTTAAAGGTGATGAACTTAAAGGAAAAGGAGGATTTTCTCGTGGTAGGAGGGAGTGTTCAATCCAAGAGACGAGGAACAATGTTGGAAACCCTACCTCGACCATGGAATCTGGTCGCAATTTTCTTGAAGAAGTACGTTAACTGTGAAGGTAGGTATCATGTCATCTACGCTTATGATTTTTCTTTGCTTTCTCAGTTATGCCATGGCATCTTGATCAATATGTATTATTAATTAATGAAAACCGTACAAAATATGGCATATTATGTGCAGAGGTCTTGACACCCCTAGGCCTCCATCACTAATAATTGTATGATGAAATTGCTAATACTTAGAACCCTTGAACGAAGACATCTGTATTGGGTGCAATTTGTTGCAGGGTCTGTAGTAGGCCATGTGTCCTAAGAAGAAAGTGATAATGAAAGTGAGGCGGAAGATGAGCGGAGCTTGTCTAGATAGTTGGGGGGAGAGAGAAGAGATAGGGAATCAGTTGGAGTAAGAAATAATCAGGAAGTAGAATTAGGAGAAGCCATGACCACAAAAGGGCTTCAAGAAACAAATCCTCAGGAGCTTGTGGGAATTTCATTCCAACAGGTAGAAGTCAATGAAGAAGAAAGGAAAAAAGGGACTGGAAATGAGGCAAGAACAAGTGTGGAGATTGAATCTCTTGTTAAGCCAAAATAAGTTATCGAGTTGAGGTGAGAATCATCACGTAAGGATGATTCTACTTCTTTGGTTTCAGAGGAGGTTGAGATACTCCCAAAGGGTTTCACTCTCCTCGCATTACAGAAAAGCAAGGGGAAATTGTGCATTATAAATCAACCATCCCGGCCCTTACGGAAAATGAGGACCCAATCCTTTGTTGCGGTAGAGGCGTTACAAATTACTAAATACGACATTGAGGTTCCAATTTTAATATTACAACCACTCCTTGAAACACAAGAACCAGGGGGTGGTCCAACTACTGTTGAAACAAAAGAACCTACTGCAACAAAGGGGATAATTCAAAGAAAAACCTTTCTCCTAGAAAATGATTTGTTGAAACAGGAGGTGCATGTGCTTAGGAAGGCGCTGCAAGGACTGAAAGAGATATTAAATAAGCAGGTAGGTCATAAATTGAGCACATTAGTAGAAATGGATAGTTAGATAGAAAATTTATCCCTATATTAGATGAGATGGAGCATGAGGAACTTGTGTGTCCGGAATGTGGAGATATATTCGGAAAAGCGGGCTATACAGTCACGATCATGGTATTTTTAGTGTGGAGACTCAAGTAATTGAGGAAAGAAGAACTAGTGTTGAAGGGTGTACATAATCAAAATATGCACATATCCTTTTCAAACAGGGAGAATCATGATATCTAGGGTCAAGACCCTGAGAATGTCACTACAGGGGAGATGCCGGTTTCAAACCAGGGAAGGTAGGAATTAGAAGAAATTTTTTTGCAGCAGTAGGGGATTGGTGAAACACAAGAAAAAAAATCCCCATAAATCATCGGGGTTATTGCTTAGGAAGAGTTGTTGTAGCAGCTCCAAATTGCTGAAACACAAGAACCAACAATTCAAAAGGGAGAATTTGCTGAAGCTTTGGAGATGGAAGGTCAAGAATCAACTGCTGAAGCATAAAAAACAGATTTTGAGACACGAAATATAGCTTCGGAATATTTGAGCTGGATACTAAAAATCCAGATTTAACAATTTAGGAGCAACCTTCACCACAGAAAAATGATGTTGGGACAAGAATCTAGGAACCTTTTGAAGTTATTGATCTGAACAATGATGATGAAAATGTCCAGGAAGAAATAGAAGACATATCCCTATTAAAATATGGATTAGAAAAGTGGAAGTATCGATATGGACTATGCTAGGAGGGAATGATACCCCTTCCTTTACATAGGAATACTGTCAAATAACTCAGGGAGAAATGGGTTTAGGAATTGACTTTACAAAGATTCTGATGGAAAAAATTACAAGAAGAACTGAAGGAGCTATAAACATTTAAGGCCATGTAGAAAGAGAAGAATAAAAAGTATGATTTGGTTCAGGAATTGTTGAGTTGAAGGCTGCCATTTCCCTCCTATTCAATATTCCTCTTTGAACAATCAACCTTGTTTAATTTGAGAGCCATCAAGGAGGGGAGACCTGATTAATTTGTTTCATCTTCCTAGTTTTCAAAATCTTTTTTCTCAAAGTGACTTCTCTAAGCAAAACTTACTCTGTGAATTGCACTTGCATGAACTAGCATCCTTTATGGACCGATCATCTAATTCTATTCCATACATAGGAGATATTCATTTGAGGGATTTTTCCTTTTTTGTCACCAATCAAATGAGATGGTGTCATGCCTCCGAGACTATTCGAAGGAATGAAGACAATTCTACCCTCTGTATTTGAGGGGAAACACAATCCATTGAAGCTATATTCACAAGACAGAGGCAATACCTCTCCTCTCCCCATAAGACTAATAAAATAGTAGCACCCCATCAAGATGTCATCTCTACTTGTGCTAAAATGATATTACAACAAGAACCTTATGCAATAGAGGGAAGTAAGTATAGATGGGAATCCTCTTCGGAATCCATGAGGACAAGAGACCCATACTATTTTGCAAATTTGAAGTATGGGATTATGTTGCATGAAGACATGCAATTGGATAGTTAGGGGGGAGATGTTGGGTTCTAGAAATGCCCCTTTTTGCTCATTCATTTTATGATCCTTTTCCCTGTTTTTCTATTCTAATGTAACCCAATTTGATATCTTTCTTAAGGGAGAACATGTTTCCAAGCAGGTATAATTCTTTATTGCTTTGTTTTATTAACGCCTAGAGTTTTACCTGTGATTATGATTTTGTTTCCTAATGAGCTAACTTGTGACAAATTTATAAAGAAACTGAAACTGCAAGAAATTTGGGTGTATTATCTTGCTGAGACACAAGGATAAGAACAGTTCATGATCAACTATTACACCTCCGAGATTCCTGTTTAGGAATTTGTAGAAACAACTCGAGGTATCTTCCACATGGTCAACTAAGACTCCTACGGTATTGGTTCAATTCGAATCATCAAAGGTCTTAATGTTTTGAAACAAATTTCACTTAAATGTAATTATTAAACACAATTGTTTCTATTGTAAAAATGATGATTCAATAGCCTGAAGAACTTTGATCTTCATGGATGTCCGAATTCAGAGGATCTAAATCGTCCCATCTATTATTTAAAGGAAGACATGATGTTTCACAAGGTGAGGCTTATTTTGGAAGAAAGGATTGTGATAGTTGGTGTGGAGAATTATGTAATTGGGCTTCATTTTTAATGAAAGTGGCATTACCTTTTTAATTTATTGTGTACTAATTGTTATTAGTCACTAGCGGTATCTCGGTTAGAACACAAGGGCCCATCTTCTCTTAGAGTTGTCGAGTTAGTTAGCTACTTATTTCTTCTATTTGATTTTGTGTGTGAAATCATAGTTAGAATTTCATTTGGTGTGTTGCAACAATGTGAAGATTAAGTGTGGGATTTATGAGTTTGATTTCCTTTGGTGTGCTGCAACAATGTGAAGATTAAGCATAGGAATTCTAAGTTTAATTTCCTTAGTGTGCTGAAATAGTTGATTGAATAGTGTATAGTTTTCTTTCTGCATTTGTATGATTGATCATTGCTGATATAACTGTTCTCTTCTACTGTGTTCGCTACTTTTCAAGAAATTTTGATCTGATAATGGAATATGGATTAATAGAATAGGAAAGTTACTCTTCCTTATGATTAAACTGAGTGATCGTTGTGCAAAACTTTCTCATGGTAGTGATTCTGGATTTAACTTCTTGCAAAAGAAATTTAATTTCTTTTTGAAGCATTCATTCCCATACTTAATTTGTTAACTCTTTAATCTCTTGGCGATTGAGTTAGTGTTGAATTGGGATTAAGCAACCAAGCAAAACATATAATGGAAAAGTAGGAAGATTGGGTAGTTTAGTTGATTGATTAGTTACTGAATGTTTATGCATAGATTTTGCGTGGTTACCTTTGAAATAAATAAACTTCCCTGGGTTGACAATAAATATTGAGCACTCTTTTAATTAATTAATTAATTAATGAGCAATTATAGTGACCAATAATGCCATAGTCTACAAACAAAATATTTTGTTGATGAACTTGACAAACATGAGGCCAGATTTTTTCTTTGCAGAGCCGAGATGTGTTCACATGGTTGTGGCAAAGCATGTACTTGAAGGGTACAATTAAGAATGGCCTCATATATGTGAGAGACCATAGGATATTCCCGTAGATATATGATGACTCTGATTAGGTTAGTAGTGCTATAAATAGAAATAACACTCCAGCATGTTGCATAAAGCGGACTAGTGTTTCTCTCAGTGCAACCAAGGGTGAATATATTGCAGCTGAGAAGAAAGCAAGGGAAGATTTATCAAGTGATGAGGAATATAATCCAGAATAATTCTACCGATGAAGATGAATATTATACTATTATCCATTTCAATATTGAATAATAAGGGATTCACTTACAGGAAACACATAGTCAACACCAATACATAGTTTGATGTGATCTGTGATGTAAGAAAACTTGCTCAATGTTTTTGATCATGAGCAAGATAGGATTAGAATTAAATGATGAGTTATAGTAAATTGTCATAGACTCCAGTAATTCATGCAAGGACACATATATCAATATGGAGTATACAAAACAAACAAAGATAAGTATTTCAAAATTGTCATTTCCTATATATCTAGTTGTTCTGTTGTGTACATAGATATGTTCCTAGATTTAAGAAATATTTTATGCATGTTAGAGTATTTGCAATTACTACTAATATGTATGTGAAGGGTAAGTGGCTTATAGTGTTATACAACATTCCATTTCTACATATCTAAAATGAAACCTCTTTGCTGACATGTTGGGAGTAGTGCACACTCGTAATTATGTCTTGGTAGAGATGGAAGGAATCTAGAAAGTTACTGTATGTATACAGGATATGGATGAATGTTGTATTAGCTGAAATAATTGCATGATTGTATGACATGTATATTTATGCATAATAATTTTTCATGCTATAAAATGTTTCTAATCATGCAATTGTATTTGACTTGTAGGAAGGATCACATGCAATCACCTACAAGAGAATACTTATGCAATTGCAGATGTACAAGAGAAGAATGATGAAGTCGCTGGTGTACAAGAGAAGAACGATGAAGTTGTGGATATACAATGAAGTTGTAGATGTACAAGAGAAGAATGATGAAGAACAAGTTGCTGATGTGTTAACTAAGCCTTTGTCTCGTGTAAAGTTTGAATACTTCCGAGACAAGGTTGGTGTAGTCCGAAAGGACCTCCCTCAAAAGAGGGAGTGATAAAGATGTAGTAGATTTCCTATTTTAGTGGCATGGTAGCTCAGCCTAGGTAGGGTATGTCTAGCTAGGTTTTTTTGGACCGAAATGGTTAGTATGCCATATTAGACCTGTTTGGTCATAGGGGAATTAGTGTGTTTGGATAAGCTTGTTTGACTCGAAAGGGTTAGTAAGCTAGAGAAGGATTTTTGGTCCCTAGGGAGACACATCTATCTGACTAGGCTTGGTTGGACCAAAAGGGTTAGTAAGCCATACAAGGTTTTTTGGTCCCCAGGGAGACTCATATGTCTAAATAGGCTTGGTTGGCCCGAAAGGGTTAGTAAGTCAGACAAACACCTGGGTGTATCTACCAGAGAATCCACCATGATGATGCTTAAAATGTCCTAATGTAAATATGATGAGATTCCAACACTCAGTGACGATACCAACATTTCCATGTTGATGAAGACAATGAGATTCCAACACTATGTGCTACTACCAACATTTTCATGTTGATGAAGACGATAAGATTCCAACATTGTTTATTGATACGAGCATTTCCATACTGATGAAGATGATGAGATGACAACACTCTATGTTGATACCAACATTTCCATGCTGATGAAGATGGTGAGATGCCAACACTATGTGTTGATTCCATCATTTCTATGCTACTAATGATGATGTTGTTTCATAATTTCTATGTTGCTGCTGATGATGTTGTTTGATCATTTCTATGATGATGATGATGATGATGATGTTGTTTCAACATTTCTATGCTGATAATGATGATGTTGCTTCAACATTTCTATGCCGTTGATGATGATGTTGTTCCAACATCTCTAGGCGGATGATGCATATGACGACCTAGCATTTATTTGTTAATGATTTTGATTTAGAACTAACATGCTAATGTTGTTGTTGTTGTTCTAGTATTTACATACTGATGTTGTAGATGATGATTCAGTATTCACATAATGATGTTGCATATGATGATCCAGTATTCAGATACTGATGTTGTAGATGATGATCCAGTATTCACATACTGATATTGCATATGATGATCCAATATTCACATACTGATGTTGCAGATGATGATCCAATATTCACATACTAATGTTGCACATGATGATCCAATATTCACATACTGATATTGCAGATGATGATCCAATATTTAGAATGCTAATGCTGCAGATGATGATCCGGTATTCACATACTGATATTACAGATGATGATCTAGTATTCACATATTGATTTTGAAGAAGATGATGTTCTAGTATCCATATATTGATGATGCTCCAGATGATGATGATGCCCCAGTATTCACATACTGATGATGTTGATGATGATGATGTCCTAGTAGCTCCAGATTGATGATGAAGATGTATGATGTTGTTCCAAAACTTCCTATGACATATAGAGATTCACTAGTCAGTTGTACAATTGTTGTTGTTGCTGATGATGTAGACTACCTTCCTTGTTAAGAGGGAGTGTTGAAAGAAATGTAACTTCACAATATATTCTATTGTACTTTTATTGTATTCCTCCTTCAAAGATGGTATTCCTTCGTTCGTATATCTCCTTGATGTAATTGGTCATGAGGTAAAACCTCCATTGTATGTCGGGGAAATAATACCCCCAAAAAGTATTTTATAAATGTTATTTTGAGTATTCCTAGGTAGTTCGGCCCTAATTAGAGAACTTGGATGACTTGGTTAGGTAATTAAGTTAATCAACTGATAAATATAAATAGTTGAGGTGNGGAGAGAGAGAGAGAGAGAGAGAGAGAGAGAGAGAGAGAGAGAGAGAGAAAGAGAGGAAGTATACTGTAGAAAGGGAGTTGGTATTCTTGTTCTTGGGGTTTTACACTATACTTGGTTGAATTCTATATCGAGGAATTTTTGTTGAGTTTTATCCCCCATGAGGGTTTCCCAAGATAAATCTCTGTGTTCTTTTGTGTGGATGTGCTTGTATTTATATCAATGATCCTTTTCTTATGGTTACGATGTTATGATTCTAAATGTTTTTAGATCTTGTATAACCATCAAAATTATAACACCATAAGTCAAAATTATGGCCATTAAATTTCTCGATCTCAATTCTCAAACTGTTTTCCATTCTCTTTCAATGCACAAATCAACGCTACAAAGCTCCCATTGAACCCATATTTATCACAGGCCCAAGATATCTTTAACCACGTCAAACCCTTAATAACAAAGGCATTCGTTTGATGCAAATAATTGAGCTCTGATGCCACATGTAAGTTTTAAATCTGTGAAGAGAAGCAAAGCATACATATTCTTTAAAAAAAAATAGAGATTACATCCAAGCATCCCCACATAAAACAAAAATATTTACCCTGGAAACCCTTAACCGGGAAAACCAACAAACCCTAGAGTCACACCTCCTATTTTCTCAATATCATTATGAATCCCTCAGTATAGAATATAGGTATTTCATACCATACAATATCCTCATATGTTAACCCTAATTAGAAAATAGACTCCAATCCATTGAATGGGATTAAATTACATATTTTTAGAATATTCCCTAAAAAGCCAAAAAAATTTGGCACTCACTGTGCTCACACCATAAATGGCCTAGCGACAATTTCCATGAAGGTGCTAGAGGGATGGTCAGACATGCCACTAACAGACACACCTCCCCCCATACCTATAAATAATATAACACATACCCAACACTATACTCAATTGATGGGGGTATGCTTGTATATTAATTGTGTATAAGAAGTAAAGAGTTGATAACAACTACCTATAATTCTAGTTATAATAGTTTAATTTTTTACACCATAACTCTAATCATAGTAGTTTCTATATTTACGTTGTCGACATCTTATTTTTTTTATTTTTTTAAATGAGCTTCACCATTCTTAGTTGCTACATCCATGAGATACATCTACGAGATCCTCAGTCATCCATTCCTTAATTATTTAAACTTTCAAGTGTCCGTGATTACGACATTCAAGTAATTATACAAACTATAATTATGATATATAGGTTAACCATTTAAAAACATATATCATAGTTAACATGAAAATTACATTTTTTAATTAATATTGAACAATAATATTTTCTCTAAATACAATATTTTCTATAAATAAATTTAACAATTAAAAACACATCTCAAACAAAAAAATAATTAACATAAAATTCACATTTTTAAATCAACATTGAATAATTGTTTTCATAAAAGGAAGTTTAATTCACATAAAAGTCATATTTTTTAAATCAATATTGAATACTATATTTTACAAAACTAAATATATAGTAAAATTAATTCCAAAACATAAATATCAAATTAAAAAATTCACATGTTTAATTATCCAAATAAATAATAAACACTTAAAAAAGTAATTGCAAAAATAATTTGGTTAAAAACTAAACAAAAAAACTCAGGATTTCAGTGACCAATCAAACCCAAATAATACACCTTTACTCCTAAACCATTTTTCAAACACCGATTATGACTTTAATATTAAAATGGTTTTATACTTTCATCTTAAATATGCTTTTCTCTCTAGCATTGTTTAAAATTTTGTTAGAAAACTTGGCTTCGTGAGTCGGAAGAAACAAAAAGGGCCCTAGCAAGGAATATTTTGAAAAATAAGGATGTAATCAATGCTCGAATTGAGCTAAAATGTCATGTCAATTTTTTTAGTATATACTTATATGTAAAAAACTACACATAATTCTTAAAAATGTTACATTTGTAACGAGATAAATTGTGTTTTACCGAAATTTATGGCGTTGTAACCGTGGAACCCTTTATGTTGTCATTGATGCTAAACGATAAAATGTTGGAACTCTGTGATACATCAATATCAAAGATGAATGAATAGAATAAGTACTTCCTCATACAAATCCAGTTTGAAGAAATACATAGAAGAAAATGTGGAAGTCCAAAAAGTACAAAGATCCCACTATGACATGGGTTATATGTGCACACATAACAACTTTGAAGAAGAATGTGAAAGTTTAGGACGTGTGCAATACCACTTAGATATGAACTTGAGTGTGAAAATACCACAAAGAAAGTGCCATATGTGTGTTAAACCCCACAAATTTGAATTGCGATAAGTGGCACGTCGACGCAAAAGGTAACTTGATCAAGACGCAAACAAGTTGGGGCATCACCGAGGTTAAGTACCTTCAATAAGTGGATACATCTCTTAAGTTAGAAAGAGTATAAATAAGCAAGAGATGGATGTGTTGAAGTAAGATTGAAGAATGAAGACTTGAAGATAATATGTTTTAGAACAAGCTTTGATTTCTTGGGGTATAAATGCCTTGTTGATCACATGAGTATTTATGTAGAAGAGACAAATTGTGCATATCAATAGAGGATAAACATCAAGAAGAGAGAAAAGTAAAAGGATACCTAAATATAGGATGTGTGAAGTTTTTACTCAGCAAATAACATAGACTACAAAGTCGCATAATTAACTGAGTTCATAACACTAGACAAACACAGAAACACAGATCACATAGTGTGAAAGTAAGTCAGTCTTCACAGATATCTAAATATTGTGTCATGTAGATCGTAGATATTATCACAGACCACAGATAAGGAAACATGTTGTTTTGACGCAAATAATCAAGGGAAAGATGCAGACCGAAAGATCTACAGTAGTTGTAGTTTTATGAAGACTCACATCATAGATAAGGTAACTTGTTTACTCTAGTTATTTGATACACACTTATATAAGGGAGGCATGAAGGGGAATGGATCACGAAGTTGGATCTTCCTTCTTGTAGGTGATGGTAAAAATTCTCAGGGAGGAGAGATAGGGAAACGAAGAGGGAGTCGTAGCTTCCTTCTAGCCGCAATAGGTAAAACATTCAAGGAGTGGGTGCTTCCTTCCAATGGTACATGGTAAAATAATTATGGGGTGGGAGCCTCCTTCCATTCGAAGCTGGTAAATATAATTTAGGAGTTGGCTGTAATGATCCCATTTAAATAATTTCATAGCAGGACAATTCCATCAATCCTACTAGTTCCGTAGATTGGATGGATACATTTGGAATTTTAATAAGGGAGATAATAAATGATATTCAGACATTAGAATGGAATAAATATTTAATAATGGAACTTAATAAATAAATACAAGATAAAATTTAAGTGGAAATGGAGCATGGAGACATATGGAGATTATGGGGCCCACACAAGCTAGGATTTATGTGCCACATGGCACCCTCCTCTTGCAATTTTGAATCCATGGGAAGCATAATGTTATTGGATGAGTTATAAGGCTAATGCACTTGGCCATATGCCTCATAGGTCGAATTGGGAAGGAAATGTAACTTCCATGGGAGAAGAAGAGTCAAATGGCAGCTTCTTGGACACTTGGGATAGATTCCCTAACATCTATGACATGTATGCCACCAATGATGAAGATGCTATGACATTTATGATATATTGCAGACCTAAAGGTTGAAATTTGACCATTATGACATGTTATATTTAAATAGGGCATCTAATATCGCATTAATGTGAGTTGGGGAATCTCAATGGGTTCCCACTCAAATTGGGCGAAGATGAAAGGCTAGGAAAGGGAGGACACTTAAAAAATATTGAGCACCCACCCTAATTATAATTAGATTGATTTTGTGGATGGATTGGTAACATTAGAAGGCTAAGTATGTTTATAAAATACAAGGATCATCCAAGAGAAGATATTTTTATCATTTGAGAAATTTGCATTTGTGAAGAGAGAGAGAGGTAGTGGATGACTAGTTTCTTGCCTTAGCCAATTTCAAGGGTGAAAGATTCCCATCCAAGGTGGTGTTTGGAGAGGCCATTCACTATTTCATGGATATTTAATGGAGTTTTTATTTGCAGGTATAAGCTATAGGGAAGCTCATGTTTTCTTCTAGTGCAACACATTCTCTCAACCATTTCCAGTCTTTCTTGCATATTCTTGCTCATGGAGAGATTGTGCTTTGGGTGAGCTATTGTAATATTTGGGATAGCTTCTCATGGTCCATTTATGATCGTAATAAAATTAATATACTATGTGTTTAATATTCATAAAGTATCAGGTATAAATACCAAATGGTTTTATGTAAAAGTGATTATTAATGAGCAAATAATGACCATTTCCCCACTAGATTTATGTATGGCATTGTAATGATTATGATTTCGAATGAAAGAATATATATATGATATATTTATGATTAATGCAATTAAATTGATACCTTTTTATTAATATTCAGAAAGTATCAGGTCGAAATACCAAAATATTTCATGTAAAAATGTTAAACAAAGAAAAAACAGCGTCATTTCCCCACTACCTTGTTGTGAACCAATGTAATGTTAATGGATTCGAATGGATAAGTAAAATAATTATGGTTTATGGATGAATGGAATTTTATTGATGTATTATATGAGTTTAATTTTCAGTACATAATCATTTGGAGTCTTTTTTTGAGTTTCATATCATTTGGATAAGATTGCCTATCATTTCCCCCAAGGTTCACACTAGTCTTTTTGCATCTGATTTAAGGGAGTTATAGAAAACATTAAAAGTTCAATGGTGATGCACATCAGTTCATTTTAATGTAATTTATATGTCCCTTTATTCCATTCAGAAATTATATTTGGATTGAGTGCCTTTGGAAAGTCATTTTCATCATCTACCGCTAGGGGATTTGAACCACAAGTTGCTCGTAAAACTCCATACATTGACCAGATTTCCAAAGTGAGTGGAAGAAGTAATTTGATGGTTTAAATACACCTATAAACACCATTTTTATGTTTTAACATAATTCATACACCTTGTGGTACAGTTTGAGAACATTTGGAGCTATTTGGAGCCATCTACCATTGGGGGTTTGAGACTCAAAATTACTAGTAAATTCCCTGAGTTCTCTTCGATACCTATCCGACCAAAAACCAACATATAATTCTGAAAATATACTTTAATTAATTTATTATAAAATATCCAAGTCTCATACCAACCATTAGTGTAGGTTGTACAACGTTTGGAAGAGATTTGTTCCAAGACCTAGGGGGATTTCCACCTCCCAAATTGACTAGTGTTTTCCCGTAACTTCTTCCCTTGCAAATTTCAGACCATGGTTGGGTATATCAGTTGATTATATGTCTGATAGATGTGTTAATTTTTCCCATCACCCCTAGTGACCTTCCTCACCAAGTTTTAAAGTAATTGGAGGAGTTTGGAATCAGTTGTATCCATATACCTAGAGTTGAAACATGGTGAATTTGAGCACATTGGGAAAATTATTTACAAGGGACATTACATTATGCTTCCATTAAGTGGTAGATGAATAAGAAATTGGATACTTCATTCTTCCATGGGCTGGTGATTTATTTATATAAGTAAGAGTTTTCACATATAGATAGACACTTGTTCATGTTGGTGCCTGAAGTTCGTGAGTTGGTGCTCATGCATATTGAGGTATTTATAGGTTGGTTCATGTAACCAACATGTTCTTGCTGGTGCAACAGGGTTGGTTCCTGAAATGTGTTGGTGCTCATGTTTGGAGATTGTACACTCCCACTGATGTAATAATTCACTTTATCTATAGATATACATATAATTATTCTTGAGTTCTTTTTTGCAATTATGTATATTATTGTTTTAGCTGGAAAGTTTTATGTGGTGAAAATTGTTCAATTGTGAAATAATTTGAAATCTACCTTATATATTGATTCACCCCCTGAGTATATAATATAAATCCAATAGTAATGTTTATTATGCACATTACATGAAATCGACTATCATATAGGCATATGTGAAATGTATTCTAGTTTATTAAAGAGGGAAATGCCATGAAATTACATGTAAATAACACTTTCAATTTATTTTGAAATAGGAAATTGTTTCTCGATTCATACTCCTTTTAAACTTATGTTAGACCCATGGAACTATTTTTTAAAAACGGGTGTAACTATATGAAAATTTTGTTTTGGAAAATGGGGTGATTGGTGGTGTCAGCCAACATATTCTCGAGTTTATTTCCTCTTATGATTGCTCGACTAGGAATGTACTCATGGAACATTCATATTTTTTCCTTGGTTGGTTGACAAGGTATTATAAAAAAAATACAAAATATGAAAAATAAATGATCCAAGAATATTATAAAACAAGAAGATATCAAATTACGACTCTCAAAAGTAATCCAAACGGCCCATGAGCCATTTCTTGATGTTAGAAACCTTTTGGTCTTGGATATTTTAGTGTTACTGAACACTGAACACCTAGATGGAAAAAGGAATCAAAGATCATCTAAACCTGTCATCTCCAACAATTGGAACCAGGATTAGTTGCCACTATACACTCAACACCACCCCGTATGGGATTTCATCAATAGTCATAGAGTAAGTACATATTTCATATTATTGATCAAATAAAAACATAAACTAATTAAATTAGAACTGCTCTTATATTACTTTGAATGCTGTAAATTATTGAAAATTAATATTTAATGATATTAGTTAGCCCCTTTTTTTACAAATTTTTACAATGAAGTTTCGATATGTTGAGCTTTCCTATGTAATAAGACAAAATACTAGAGAGTAAAAGCAAGAGAGTAAATTATTGCAGGTGTTTATTTTTCTAAGGTTTTGTAGCTCACTGGTTTTTGTAGGAAAGATGTATGTAAATGTATTTCCATAAATGATGAGTTGGGAGAGATTTTGGGTATTGGTGATGTCAAGAGAAATTAAATTATGGGTCGACCAAACACCATCCCAAATACCAAGATTTTGAATTGGGGTTTTAATGAGTTGGATCAACATCCATGTAACCTTTCCTACTATACTTTCCAATGTATCTGTAGTGTTTTGATAGTACAGGACCAAAGTTGGAGTTATATTGAATGGGATTCCATAGCATTGACATCAACACTGAGATTATTTATTAAATTAAAAAATTAGAGGGGGGATCTCTTCATAGGCTTCCAACAAATGATGAAGTATCCAAAGGAACCAACACCTTAAATAACACCTTTAGTGTAATTAAAAAAAATGAAGTTGATTTTTTTGGTATAGCTTATTTGACTTGATACTTTCTTATGTGTCACATTTGATTGTGTTAATTTTATCAAGTGTACCATGAAATTCAAGGGTGGCATAAGATTAATTTAGTATTGTAAGTTGTGTTGTAATTGCATTAGTTTTTTTTAGAGCATTTCCTTAATGAAATAATTGGTATAAGAGTTAACGATTTCGAGTAAGTGTAAGAGATTTGTTTATAGATTATGGTAAATTTTCTATTTCATATAAAATAGGAGATAAAAAATGTTTTGTAGAGACAAATTGAAGTTCTTGAGGAACAAACTTTTGTAGTGTGATGGTGATTGAAACACCAGGGTACCACAAAGAGGAAAGATAGAGGGAAGTTACCACTTGGTTTTGGGGAAAATCAACAAACCCTAGGAGAGATGAAGAGAAGGAGAAAACTGGAGGGAAGGACACTAGGTAAATTAGGGTTTTAGGGTTGTTTATATGAACTATGTTTGCATATTAACTAGAGTAATTCAATTAGGTCTAAAAAATAAGTATAATATGATACTGAATGACAAAGAAAGACAGTATAACTATGGTTAATGTACTAATATCCTTTTGTAAGTAAATAAACCTAAATGTTGTTAGTCGATGAAAGAAGGGTGAAAAGGAAGGAACTTAGAATAAAAATATTGTAGATGTTGAAGTTCCTTAGGCCGAAGATGACAAATGTTATAGGAATTCAAGAGAATATTTCTTCACTTGAATGAATTTACACATGATAGTACACCTTCCTACATAATATACTTTATCCCAAGATACAATACAACGCATAAAAGCAACTAGATATACATATAAAGTCTCAAAAAATGAAGTATCATATGTTGATCCAAAGTGGCCTTAGAAACCTACTGCCTCCCTTTCCCTAGTCATGTTGGAACATCCCTTGAGGTAGTACACTAGTAGAATTTAGGAAAATAAATGACTAGGTGGCTAAAAACATTATCCCCGACAATGTTTTCAAGCCAAACACTACTTAATTTGAGCAAACAACTAAAAATGACTACATTAAATGACTAATTTAGTTACAAGATAAAAATACAAATACTGCTAGATAATAAGTGACACTGCTAAAAATAACAAAAAATGACTAAAAAAAGACTAATATAATACATGGGAAAAAATTAGATAACAACTACAACCTAGATTAATATGGATTAGTCCAAACATTAATATGCCCTATAGAGATGATATAACCCGGTGGCCCATGAGCATGTTAGAAATAAAGAAAATGTAACTAACCATTGTAGCTAATTAAGAAGGTGAATGAATAATAGAAATGAGGAAGATACCCTCGAAGGTTTGATGAGTGACATGATATTGTATTTCAATATTAATTTATACTTAATGATATTTATGTTGACTTCATATTGACTTACCTAAAGTTGAATTTAATCTTTTTGAACCAATTTTGATTTTTTACTTTTTTTTATGTGATGTTTTAAAACTTTGACAAATTTTAAACTATTAATCTTTTAATTATTAATATTATTAATATTACTTTAACATTTTAATGTACTAACTTTTAATTTTTTTAATTTAAAACATTAAAGTAAACTTTTAGTTTAAATATGATATAGTTAATATATAAAATATATTATAATTAAATATTATATTATATGCCATATATGTAATATTAAAATATTAAAAACAAAAATAAAAGTAACAAAACACAAAGAAAACATGAAAAATAAAGAGACTTGGATAGAAAGGGATATAAATCATTCATGGTTTAAATTGGGTATTTTTGTTCACTTTGCCTAGATATTGTGATACAAGACTTGAATTCTATCCTTTTGGCGGATTCACCTTCTTGTTTCAGATGAAGAGAAGTTGAGGTCATGACTTCAACAGATTGTATGTACAACAAATGCAAAACCTTCCTTTTATTTGATATTGTTGCTTCTTTCCATAGTTTTTATTATGCAATTTGCAAATAGTGTTAATAACCATTTGTTTTCTAGGGAAAAGAGAGATGGTTAGTAAAGTGGAGAATCAATCCATGAGTAATCCTCCCTCCTATTGATTTACAAATGGTAAGTGGATTATAGTTTTGTGATGCTTTAGGGTTATGTATTTTTCTATAAATTGAATCAAAATGCGATTATTGTTACTCATTTGTGTAACATGAGAGGATTATTGTTACCCATTTGTTTAATCAAAAACCTAATTGATGAAATAGAATATTCCTTCTGAGGTAAATATGTAAAATTCCCATCTTTTGCTGTTCTTTGAGGACATTTGATGAATTAGATACATTTGGTGCAAGAAATCGATTTCCAATTCAATGTAAGGAATCCTCTGTGATCTGGTGTATCTAGCCTCCATGCATATCAGATATGTATCCATGCCTCCACACAGATAGAAGTTATATTCAACCTCCATGCATATCAAAGGTACCTCCATGCCTATAAACATATCAAAGGTGTATCCAACCTCCATGTATATCTCATTTGTTTCCATGGAGTTTCAATGCATCAATTTGGTACCTCCTAAAAACCCTTAGCCTATGCAATTTTGTGCAACAATCACTGATATGTTTTGATTGATCATCAAGAAACACTTACCTCAATTTTTGATAAGGGAAATTTTGATATTCGATGAGGGAAATTTGAGATTTGAAGATGCATAGAATGAGGGGAGTTTAAATTCGGATCAATGCTTGGAAGGTGTAATGCAACATGAATAAACTAACCCATCCAATGTAATATCTCAAAGGTATGTCCTAGACACCTGTTATTTTTATTATTTTCTTTACATTGACACTAAGTTTTTGGACCATGAACCATTGATATTGTGACGTTTATCATTGAAATTATTATTATTATTATTATTATTAATGGCACAAAATGACAATAAAATTGTTGGGGGTATTGAAATTTCATATGCGAAGGAGTTTTGGTTAGGAGTTGCATCTCCCCCTAATAATACTCTAGTCCACCTAATTTTAATAGTTTTGGACCCTGGGGGTTTTAAATTACCCAGATAATGTCTTGCTTGTAGTATATTCCTCCCCTAGGTAAGAATATTCCTCATCTAGATGTGAGTGGGGCCCACTTCTACTTCACACATGAGACATGTGCTTATTTGGCTAAATATGGTCAAGGCATGCACCTAACTTTGAGCCACTATCAGTCAATCAAGTAAAATTGATTTAAAGTCAATGAAATTGAGTTGACAATTATTAGTTCCATTAGTGAAACTCATAGTTAGTTAGAGTCAATTGGTAATTGGAGTTTTCCTTCAATTAAATCAGGAATTCAAGTCATATTAAGCTAATTTTGAGTTAATTTAATTAATTTAAGCGACTTTCAGTCAAGTTGAGTCTTGTTTTAGTTACACTAGTGAAAGTAGTGCAATAGCTATCACTTAAGTAATTAAGGTTTACCTTTAATTGATTAAGTGTTAAAACCTAGGAATTGGATCCAATTCCAGTCAGGTTAAGCATTTTGGTTGAATTAGACTTTAAATGATTTCATGGGAGAAAATTTGGGAAAATTTGAATCACCATGTGGAATTCGTGTCAACCTCATATAAGAAGGCCAATTGAGAAATTAAGAGTCGGTTAAGGGATTTTGGAGCCAATTTTGAGGAATTCAAATTAGCCGGTCATGGGAAGTGTTTATGTGGGTATTTTATAGATAGTCTCAGTGAATTCAAGTGGATCAGTGAATATTTGAATGAGTAAATGAGTGTTTGTTAGGAAGCCCCAGTGATTTGGGATCCCTTCCTTAGTGATCTAAAGTTAGACTCTTGGAATAAATTCAAATTAGGCCAATGGATTGAAATTATTCCATAAGTTGGTAATTTTCATTGTTCGTGTAGGTCTAGGAGCAAAGAAAAGAAGGGTTTTGGTTTGGTTGCAAATGCCAGACAAAGATTTTGCCACTATACTTGCACAATTGTGCAGTGAATTTCGCTTGCATATCTAGGAGGATCTGGTGAACAATCTATTGGTCTTGGAGACAATTTTTTCATGTGTCTTGGATGCCCTCACTAGTACAAAATGAGGAATTAGTGACTACGTGACTAAGAAATATAGTCACCACATATTTTTCAAGTGATTTACTACAAAATATGAGCAATTTTGAGTGACCCAACTATAAATGACTAAATTTAACGACTAATTTAATTATGGATTAACAAATATGATTAGATAATAAGTGAATTTTGCTTCCAAGTTATTCAAATAATCGCTAATATGGATTAGGAAAGTACTTATGCTATGGAACATATCTCTTGCTCCACTTCATTTATTTTTAAAATCCTTCATAAGCATCCCCATCATGTTCTTTATCAACCAATAGTGGTTGATTATTCCACCATTTCTCCTGAAATCCAGGTACTCAGAGATGATGTGGGACTCCCAGTCATCAATCATGCACCTTATCGGTATTGAGACTTATTATGTGTAGCCATTTATTTCCCCTAGGTTAACCTTCCGCCTGGCTTCGCCTCGACCAGTATTGCCTCTCCTCGGTGTGCCTCATTTCCTTGGTATTTTTGCTTGTTATTTGTCTTCCTAGTTAACAGAGGAGAAGAATAAAAACACCAATAATATGACTGGGCCAAAATTCTAGAGATCGTAGGCTCCATATTTATCCTTGTTGAATTCATTAAACCATGAGCAAGCACGTGCAAGTGATAACTATGCATTGAATTCATCTTGGGAATCATTACCCTTCAACCTTTTGGATCGTAGCAACGATTAGGTGTACCATCTTCTTGCAAGTTTGGACTGATGCTCGCCACCCTGGGAATTTAACTCCTGCATGAATTGATACACACACGTCCCTCCCTCCACATCGATCCTAGTGCCATTTCCATGTGTCCCTTGTGATGGTTGTCTCATGTGACTGTCATACATGTCACCTGCATCCGGGGTCAATCCAAGTTTATTATATATACTACTATAACAAAAATAACATTAAAACAAATATTATATTTATATAAAACAAATACTAATCATATTTTATAAAACTAAACAAGTTTTATAATAATTATTAAATCAAACATAATATAAAACAAATTAACATAATATAATAATAATAAAAATAAAGCACATATATGAAAATATAACTTCTAAAGAAAAAAACTATATGAAAATGTAGCTCTTGACCCACCTCTGTTTGACGACATTCATGGCCGATTTTTTTGAACTCATGGAGATTTCATCCTCCAATTGCGCATATGACTACTCAACCATCCTGTTGGCGCAAATATCCATTCTAGGCAGATTGTTGGCACCAAATATTTTGTGTTGGCTGGAGGCAATGAGGGTTTGGTAGGTTTTGAGGGGAAAATAGTGTGAATTGGGTTTGGAGGAATTTTTTATCATTTATTAGGCCAATGTTGATACTCGTTGGAGAAATTGTGATGAATTGGGTCTGTAGGTGTTTTTGGGCATTTATTATGCCACTATTTATACTCGTTGAGGAAATTGTGATGCCTATTCACCATCATTGAGGGTTTATAATTTGGGTATTTAATTCCTAGTGCTATAATGGATAAAACAACATTGGAGAGAACATGGAGGCTCTTGAAGAGTTGGGCCACAAATTCTGCATCTCTAGAATCAAAATCACCTTCTTCCCTTACAAAATCGTAGGTAAGTTTCTTGGTTCACTGTGAAATTTTATCTTTTGCATGTTAATATTGGTTATAATCCTAAAGCATAGGTAGGTAGGTTAAGGTTAAGGTAGGTAGATAGGTTTTTTTTTAAACACTGAACTGAAGGTAGTGTAATTCCATTCCATCCCAGAACAAGTTAACAAATGTGAATGGAAAGAAACTGTGGTTCTTGCTCTAGTTCTCTCTAATCCCATTTTTCTTGTGTTGCATTCATATCGTTCAATTCTTATTCACATTCATAGTGTTACCAGACTGATATCCACTAGTCCTTACATATTGGTATGAACAAGTCCTTACCTGTCTAATTTAGACCATAGGATTTCAATGGTCCATACAAACCATCAAATTCCCTTTCATGAGATGTTGCATATTTATTGCCTTTCATTTTAGTGCAGGCTACCCACAATTTGTCTCTTCATAACCCTTTCATAACTGGAAGCTTGGTTCAGTCACCTGGAATTAGAGCTTTGGATGGCCTTGCTTGGGTGCGTAACCCTTTGGACAGAGAATTAATATTCCAACAAGCTTGAGGTCATACATTCCCATACCTTGAAAGTTTGATACTAGCCAAAAAATAATGAGAGAATAAGGATTACATACCCATACACTTACAGTCCAATAAGGTTAATGCATACATAACTTTGTGTTAGACCCTCATTTAGTGGATGTATGGATCATACTTATCACAATGCATGGTTATTGAAATTTTTGGGAAAGGGTTTATTCCATTTTGATACTAGTCTATATCTGTGATGGATTATGTGTATGGATATATCACTTATTAGATGCAACGAATTATATTTATTTATTTATATATACGTCTCTAGATGGATGTTGTTGACCCGAACAACTAACAAAGAAACATGGGCTACCATTTACTTCAGGATGGATGGAAAATTGATTGCAGATGTATATGTATGTATTTGGATGGTATCTCCCCCTCTCTCATCTCAGTTAGTGGATAGCCAGTATCAATGAATAAATATTCGTTATCACTATGTATCTCTTTTGATCTCATATTAATCATTATATAGCCAATAATTTGCATTAAAGGAGGAGGAGTTTGTTCAATCCAGGTCTAGTGATATCATTCCTCAAGATTGATGGTTATATGAATGTATACAATGGAATGGATACAGTAGTTGATTAATATCTTGATTCCTTCAAAAAAATTATTTGAGCCGATGGCTGGTGTGTTTATGCTCCATATCTATTTATAGCATGTAGCTTGTGATAGAGGGGGTGGATTCCATAGCTAGTTAGAACATATGAAAATGTTTACCTGGGCTGATGTTAGGATGTCGATCCCATGGTTCTGTCCCTCCTGAGTGTGTGTAGTGCATAGTGCACATGTTTTCCATTGAATTGGAAACACATAAAACATGAAATATCCTAAAATATGCTAAGTACCCATCCCTTTGTACATTAGTAGTTTAGGATGTTTTTCTCCCCTGGTAATCAGTATGTCAACCACTGAATCTATGATGGGTCAACCCATCCCCTTTTGAGGATGATATCCAAACATCAGACATCATATTATCTTTTCAGAAATGGTATTCATTGTACCACTTTTCTATCCGAAGGGACCTTTTTGTTCCAATTTATTAACATTTATGTTTATTAGTTATTTCCTTCTCTCGGATCCATAATATAACACATTAATAGTTTATTTAGCTCTCTCTTGGTTGCATAATGAAACCAAAACATTGAAAATTGTTTACACTTGTTTCTCTCTTTGGTTGTATAATGAATTTAAAAAATTCAAAATTATTTAGGTCTGTTTCTCTCTTTGGTTGCATACTGAATTGAAAACATTCAAAAATTTAGCTAATCAGTGTGAAGTTAAAATCTTTAATTTGATATTTTGATATAATTTTTACATTAATGGTTATAAAAGAATTTTTGGTTTTTTTACATTGATTTTGAAACTTAGTAGTTTGGTATTTGTGTTGATATTTTGTCTGTCATAAAGTTAATAAATATTTTAAAATAAAATGACTCAAATAAAATAGTTTGAGTGTCAATATTTAGATTTCAGATTGTCCTCTATAGGTGTACATATCTCTAGAATAAAATCTAGCATGTCTGACAAACCAATTTGATTATTTTCTTAATGCAACATTGGTGGTTTATCTTGAATTGGACTAGTCACCACAGTGAATACAACTGTATGACTTAGTTGGGTGTTTTAAAATTTAAAATGATTGTTTTTTTAAATGTTTTTTGGCTTGTAGGAAGCCTGTGGAGGCTGCCATCATGGCCTATAGGATTGTAAGAAGCCCCCTATAGATTCTTGCAGGGTTGTAGACCATGATGGAAGCTAACAAAGGCTTCCAAAAGGCCCAAAAGCATAAAAAATTTAAAATAAAACAATAATTTATTTTTGTTTTATTTTAATTTTTTGTGTTTTTGGGCCTTTTGGCAGCATCTGGGGGCCGCCATCACAACCTACAAACCTGCAGGTTTCCCCTTGTGCCTTCATACAATCCTGTAGGCCATGATAGCAGCCTCCACATCCTACAAAAATAACCCAAAAAACAAAAGTTGCTATATTTTTAATTTTTTAAAAATTTGCCGAGTCTTATCCGAGTCTGTCGATTCCCAAGACAGTTGACTTTTTTTCAAGTCCGAGTATGACTACACTGGTCCCTCTACACTAACATTTGAAATCCTCCATGTTCCTTTGGTTTCATCTTCAAATATTTCCCCTAAACATTTCCTTATCTATTTGTCACCATGTTGACATCGAAGTGATGATCAACTCAATTCTTGTTACATCATTTTTGTATTTATTGTGCATCTTCAATAAAATTTATATAGGACCTATCATTCCATTTATTTGAAGTGGTATACAAAATTTTCAATCTATCATTGTGTAGCTTCATGTTTCTAGCCCCTTGTTAGAGCGATATACAAAATCATGTCCAATAATGTTAAGTCCTAGAACCTCAAACATGCCTTAATGGTTCGTTGTTAATGGAATTGTGAATGGTTTTGATGTAGTTCTGTTGAGTATCTAGGTCTTAAGAGATTCATATTCTATTTGATTTCACTACCCTCTAGGTCTCAACTTTTGTCCATTAATGTGTCTGATTATATAAGGAAGTGATTTTTTCACCTAGAGATCAATCGATGACCATGTTTCTTTAGAAAATCACAAAAGAATATGCTTCCCTTGTTTAATATTATGAATGTTAGAAATTTGAAAATTACAAAATCATGCTTGAGAAACAAGTTTGTATTTTGTTTCAGAATTAAGGTTCTCCTACATAGATTGGTATATTTTACAAATCTTACAGCTATGACCGAGATGTAGACATCTATTACAAGTTGGTTGATAGACCCTTCTAGGATTCCCACTGAAATTTGGTTCCATTTGCCTTTATGTGTAGAGGCCTCTCATCCTATTGGATAGCTTTGATATGGTGCAAAATGAGCATTCCTAACAACTATTCCATAGTTACTTACACCTATATGGAAGGGGTATTAGAAGAGAAACCAAGCAATATTTAAAGGCCTATCCATGGTTATGTCTGAAAACCACAAATAAGGCACGTCCCAGTCTAATGTATCCCACAAGGTCATGACTCAATAACAATAACCTCAAATGTTGTCACAATTCAATATAGTGGGAAGACAACCCTTTCACCCACAATATCAAGGTGGAGAAATACCAGTTTTTGTCTTAGATGCCTCAACAAAATTCTTGGTTGTAGCCATGTCTTGTTCAATTCTTTGCTTTGTCTTGGTCAAGCCACATCTAATGAGTATGGGCTCCATATTCCTTTGTATAATGTGTTGGGAATCCTGGGTTGAATTACACATATTGTGAGTAATTTAAACCTGCTCAAATAGAATATACTTGGAAGAATTTTATTACCGCACATGCAATAAAATTATAAATGTACAAAAAGAAGGAAAAAATGTGGTTTAGAACTTTTGTTATATTCTCAGATATATATTATGATCAGAATTTGTCTCTTAGGAGACAAGTCACTAATGAAACAATGGACACACCTGAGAGAGTGATAGATAGGTATTTGTAGGGTAGAGTGAGACAAATACATACCTCAAGGTATTAATCAAACTAGTCTAGAAATGAGAATGAACTTTTAATCCCATTGCCTCAATAAATGACAATATTTTAGTGCAGTCATACATCAAGCAAATAAAATCTCCTTTAAAATGTGTAGAGGCAGACTTAACCCAAACTCTAGCACGATCAACAGACTGTGGCACACTTCCATATATAGTAGCATCCCCAAGGCGGCTGGAAAGGAGAACAAAAAACCTCTATAATGTCTAAAGAGGCTCGGCATGATGCATCAGGTTCAACAAGAACCACAAAAAACCCTATTAAAGGTCATGGTAGGAACCAACAACAATGCACTCACATAAAAGACATCAAAAAAATCAATAGACTATAGATCGAGTCAAGGAATCCCAATGAAAAATCATGGTTCAATATAGCAGACTTAATAAAGGTCACAACCCATATTAACATCCCCAAAAGGTCACAAATTAGTCCAAACAGTTCACATAGGTCATGACTATGTCCAAACATCCCATAGAGGTCAGGGTTCTATCCAAAAAAAACATAGAGATCATGGTTTTTTCCTAGCAGAGGTCACGACTTAGAAGGTAGCCCACAAGGTCACATCTTAATACTAGAAACCTCAAAGGTGGTCATAGTTCAACATAGTGGAAAGACAACCCTTTCACCCACAATACCAAGGTGTACCATCAATGTGGGGAAATAAAAGTTTTTTTCTTTGCTACCTCAAAAAATTTCTTGGTTGTAGCCATGTCCTATTCAGTTCTTGGCTTTGTCTTGGTCAAGCCACATATAATGAGTATGGGATTCATTATCCTTTGTATAATGTGTTTGGGATCCTTTGGGTTTTGTGCAACAATTTAAGGATAAATGAAGGAAAATTGCATAATTATGGATTTCATAATCCACCATCCTCACCTACTAAACATAGCCTTTCAAATTATCACCCTTATGCACATGCACTTCAATCCCTCTAAATATGGATCTGATTGTTATATTGTTGCATCAGAATTTAAAAATAATTTATGATTAATGTTGATCCTTTGCCTTTTCTCTCTACAAATTGTTTTTCATGCATTTCAATTAAATATAATATAGATGAAAAGAGTGGAAAGTTATAGTTAACATATTGGTTTCATAATTGAATGCAGAAAATTGAAAATGAGTCAACACCCAATTTTGACAATTGTTGAACACCATCCATACAACGAGGGTAGTCGATGTGAAGATCTTGATTAAATATGCATGTCCATGTAATGATTTTTGTTTTGGTAAGATGATAAAAATACAATTGATTTATGAACACATGCTAAAACTTGGTCATATCGGGATCAACACTTTCCCTCAAAATTCAAAATAGGATTTGAACCCAAAATCCGATGACATCTAACGTAAAGTATGTTTTTGCCGGTTTGCAATGATGAAAAGTATTGTACCTTCCTATTTCTTTAAGCATTGTCAAATCTACGACGTCCTTAGCATATGTTTTTCGATGAAACTTTGTAACACTATGTCATCGGATGCACGACAGACGTGTGTCAAATTTGCGGTGGACGTGTGTCGAATTTGCAATGACACTTGGTGGATGAGTCATTGGATATGTGACAGTAGTGTGTCAAATTTGCGATGGACGTGTGTCAAATTTTCGATGACACTTGGAGAATAATTCATTGGATATCCGACAATAGTGTGTCAAATTTTTTATGACACTTGGAGAATGAGTCGTCATATTTTCGACGTCCTTGGGATCTTTTTTGAAATAATATAAAGACATATTTCAAATAGTTTAAACCCATATTTTCAACGGTAACTAGGTTCATACCGTCGGATATTAGATGGCTAGAAAACTATAAATATAAACATTTTTAAACATTCCAACATGTTTTCTATAGAAGCGACGGACGGTTTGCGGAAATTGTTTATTCCTCGACGGACGGTGTGTGGAATTGTTTTATTCTTCAATGGGAGGTTGCGAGAATTTTTTTTTCTTCGATAGACAGTTTGCGGAAATTTTTTTATTCTTTGACAAACCTCCATTTGATAAAATTATGATACATGGAACTTGACTTTTTAATATTGTCGATAGTATTCATTCACAAAGTTTGTGACAAAATGTCAAATAGAAATATTACTGATCCAAACGAACACAATTGACAATTGCTTGCTATACTATGGATGCAGCAAAATGAAGGGGTGGTGGAAAATGTTATTGTCCATGTCCTCAATGTAGGGAATTTAAGAGGAGAAGAATATTGATCTTAACAGCCACAAAACATTGTAGGGAACATGGACACACTGAGGGGGGGAATGAATATTGTCCATTTGTAGGTTTAGCATTATAAAGTTTTTTATATTCTTTGCTTTGGTAAATGTATGTATTATTTTAATATTTCCTATATTAAATTATATCTATTGATGTGTTCATGTATTTATATAGGAAAGACACCCTACGGCATATCGTCCAAAGGAAGTGCTTTCAGAACAAGTTCCGGATCAAGATCATGGAGCGTCTATGTTTAATGGAGAACAAGTGAATGATCATATTGAACAAGATGATCATACTAATAACGTAGTTGAAGATGATGGTACAAATACATTGATCCATGATTCATTTAATGTTAGAATGGATGATAAATATGGCAATGATAATGAAAATATTCATGACTTTGATGATGTTCACGATATACCTCTTCTTGATAAGGGAAATGAACCCCTTTATGAAGGCTAAAAAACAAATCTTCTCTCTAATGTATTGTTGATAATGAACTTGAGGGTTATGAATGGTATTTCAAACATATCAATCACACAGATTCTAAGGTATGTAAAATAATTAATCACATATATACTATCATTATAAAGTTTATCTGTATTCCTCTAATAATTGTATTGTTAACTCATTATTGATCATCATACAGATGAAGTGTGTTTCGTTAATATTATTTATTTATTACATTAACTATATATATATCTTGATGTAGCTTGATAGCTGAATTTTCGTTACCACCATCAAATATTTTACCTTGCACATATCAAGATTTATATTCCATCATGAAAGAGATTGGAATGCATTATGAATCAATTCATGCATGCCCCGATGACCATGTTATATATTATAATCAGCATGAATTTGAAACAGAATGTCATATAAGTAGATATCAAAAAGATCAATTAACAAAAAAGGTGCCTCACAAGGTTCTTCGTTATATTCCCATCATTCCATGTTTGCAACAAATGTTCAGGTGCAATAACATAGCGCAATTTATGGATTACCATGCCAGGAATAGAAGTCAAGATGATCCTATTTGAATTCCTGCAGATGGTTATGCTTTTAGGGATATGGAGGAAAAGTGGCCTCACTTTAAAGAAGAACCACACAATATTAGGATTTCTTTGGCAGTATATGGTGTTAATCCATTTACACGGTGTGGCCTATTTTTGTTATTAGGAATAACATTCCTCCATGGTTGTCAATAAAGAGGGAGAACATAATGTTGTTGATGATCATTCTAGGAATTTTTTGTATACAACTATTTTATTTCTAATGTATTTATGGCATATCATTTGTCATATTATGTTTCCTAATTTCATTTGTATATTTTTTATTTTACTCTTGTGCATCGTTTATATATCTTAATGGTTCTCATAATTATATATTTTATCTGTACTTCAAATCAATCAGGTAAGTTCCAAGTCAAATATATGAATGTATATATCGAACCTATTATAGATGAGCTACTGAAGTTATAGAATGGAATCACTATGTATGATGTATCTAGACCAATACAAAAAGGGCAATTTCAATTCCATGCAATGGTTGTATGGACAATACATGATGCCCCTGGGTTAACCCAATTTTGTGGTTTGTACTTTTAAGTTCCACTTGAATTGCATTTAATTATATGAAGTAGTTAATATAGTTAATATATAATTATAATTGACATAGAAATTCCATATCTATATATTGTAGGTCTTCATACAAAGGGTAAATTTGCATGTCCAGTTTGTGGTCCTAAGATAAAATCTTTTTCTCAAAAAGCTTAAGAAAGGAGGTGTTTAATGAGTATAGACATTTCCTCTCTAAGAATCAGAGGTATAGAACAACCAAAATAAATATTTTCAATGGGAAGTAGGAGACTACATTAAAACCACGGAGAATGACACCTCACCTTTGGAAGATGCAATACAATAGAAATCGTCAAGCTAGTACGTATGGATCATCGTATATGAATTGTTATGTATTTTAATTTTTATTGTGAGTTTTTTACTGTAATGGCCATATTTGTAATTTATTTATAAACTAATATTCATTATGTCCATCATGATCATGAAGGCATTAATGGGATTCTACAAGGAATGAAAAGTTATCCTATACAATTGAATAGGTTTCCCTACTATGAGCACCTACAAATTGCTCATTTGGTTGATACAATGCATATTGGAAAGAATGTGACTGAATCATTATGGCGACTACTGGAACTAAGGAGGGAGAAAGATAAAATTGTGAAAGCTTGCAAAGACATTCAAGAAGGAAACCATGCAATGAAAGACATCATCCAATTTCATACCAACGAATACCAAATTAATATAAACTCAATTCCATGGATGTTTACGGAGTAGTAAAGCAATGTTGTCAAAGAAGTAATGTGGAAAATTAAATTTCCCACTGAATTTTGTGCGAACTTGAAGAATATCATAACAAAAAAAGGTGATTTTGCGGGGGTCAAAACACATGATTGGTACGTCTTCATAAAGGTAATTATTATTGTTATGTCCATATAATTTTGTTTTTTTCCATTTTATTGCATAAGTTGTTTTCTTGTTTGTATACTATTTGTTTAAACAATGACGTGGTTTGTATATTGATACAATATGTTCTACCTCTCTCTCTCTCTCCCGAACAACTTTTACAATAATGTCAAACAAGTTATATATAATATTGGTAAATACATGAGGTAACTAGCGATTAGTTGCTTGTGCTTAGTGTTTCTTTAATTCTTCGTATAATTTATATTTGTTTTTTGTACACTATTTCATGATATGTAATTTAATGTTTTTTTTTGTTAAATATCATTATTGGTTTGTGTCACTTGTAGATGGTTGAAATCTAAAGAAATCCATAAAGAAGATATAAAGTATTGGAGGAGAGAAATTCCTCGTCTCATGTGTGAAATGCAGAAGCATCTGCCTTCGGCATTTTTCAATGCATAGGAACACTACCTCATACACCAACTTGAGAAGATTGTGTTGTGTGGACCTGTGCACTCAAGATCCATGTGGATGGTTGAGAGGCACTTGAAATTTATGAAGGGTTTGGTGAGACAACGAGCACATGCTGAGGGTTCTCTGATGGAAGGATATATGGTATACCAAAACATGTTGTATTTTAGTGAATATATTCCTAATTTAGCGTCAAAGCTCAATTTATGTCGCATTTGTGATCCAAAATCCAATAAAAAATTTGAAGTGGAGCACCTAAAGGGTAAAGGTATATTGAGGAAGGTGAAAGGTAATTATTAGCTAGTAGATTTTAATTATATCGTTCATATTCTAATTGCATTTTAAATTTATTGCATCAATTAAGAGCATATACTTTGCTCAGAAAATTTACATCTGTCTTGAATTTGAACGTTTATTGTCATCAAGAAGTTGGTCGAGAGTGGGATGCAATTCATTTATACATCGCAAACAATATTGACTGGATGAAGGTATGGATTGAACGATGCGAACAATCGGGTCATGGAATATCATGGGAAGGTGTGGCTTTATTGGTAAAAGCAACACATCGCAATGGAGATAGAAATATTACAGAAAGGGAAGTCGATTTAGCATATGGTTTAAAAGATAAAATGGCAAGAATATTAATCAATCACTCTAAATGTTTTATTTTGCAAATTACATTTTGACGTACATGTTGTTCTTTTCCATGTATTACTGCATAACTATTGAATCATTGTATAATCTTTTCATGTATTGCTTGTTGTAGGTAAAACACCATAAGGATATGGTCTGCAATGGTTGTAGATATCGCATCAAAAAATTGGATGAAACAAAAAAAACATCAGATTGTGGGATATCTGCAGTATTTGAGGTGACCAATGTTTCATCTAGAAGTGATAGACATCCAGAACTCTCAGAAAATCGATACTATGGGTATATCGAAGATATTCTACAATGTGACTTTAAATCCTTCAAGATAGTTTTGTTCATTGTCAAATGGTACATGTTACGATTGAATCAATGTGATCCCGATAGAACTATTATTGAACATGATAATGGATTTACCATGGTAAATACAAGGTTATTTGAGCCAGGAATGAAGCCCTATGTTCTTCCAATCCAATGTGAACATGTATTTTACTCAGAGGTTCCAGGTAAAGAGGGCTACTCATTTGTTGTGAGACACGATCCAAGGGGAAGGCCGGTAAAGTATAACCTAGACGATGTTAATGAAGAGGGTTCTTTGGAATAAGAAGACGATGATGAAGAGCATGATGAACATGAGTTAGATGATGATGATGATCCAACAGAATATGTCAAAGAATTAGTTGAATAAGATGATGTAGTAGACACTGCCCATGAATATTATATCGATGATGACACGATGAGCGTAACTAACTTAGATGATGATGATGATATGGCCAATCCTTACAATGTTGAATCTGGATTTGATGATACATATGATGACTTGGGTGAAGAAGATGATGAAATATATTGAAAGGTAAATATTTAATTAGACCTATTATTTAATCTTATTTAAAAAAAGAGTTACTAACATAATCATCATCACCATCATCTTCATCATCATCATCATGTTGATCATCATCGTCACTAACATCATCATCATCATCTTCAGCATCATCATCATTATCATCATCATCATCATCAAGAGCGTCATCATCATCATGACCCTCATCATCATCATCATAATCATAATAATCATCATCATCATGACCCTCATCTTCATCATCATATAAATCATCGTAATCATTATAATAATAGTCATCATCATCATAATAATAATCATATTCATTATCATAATCATCATCATCATCATCATTATAATCATCATAATCATCATCATCATCATCATAATCATCGTATTCATCATCATCACCATCTTCATCATCATCATCATCACCACCATCACCATCATCACCATCATGATCATCTTCATCATCATCATCATTATCATGATGTTCAACATCATTGTCTTCATCATCATTATGTTCATCATCATCATCACCATCCACATCACCATCATCATCATGTTGATCATCATTATCTTCATCATCATGATCATCTTCATCATAATCAACATTATCATTATGTTCAACATCATCGTCTTCATCATCATGATGTTCATCACCATCATCTTCATCATCATGATGATTATAATCATCATCATCATCATCAACATCATCATCATCATCATCGTCATCATCATCATCATCATCATGTTGATTGTCATCGTATTCATCATCATGATCATCACCATCATGATCATCTTCATCATCATTGTCATTGTATTCATCATTATGATAATCATGATCATGATCATGATCATCATCACCATCATCTTCATCATGTTGATCATCATCATCTTCATCCTCATGATAATCATCATCATGATCAACATCATCATCATCATCATCATCATGTTCATCATTATCGTCTTCATTATGATGATGATGATGATGATCATCATCATCATCTTCATCGTCTTCATCATCAACGTCTTCATCATCATGACCCTCATCATCATCATCATCATCATCGTGATCATCATCATCTTCATGTTGATCATCATCGTATTCATCATCATGATCATCACCATCATGATCATCGTCATCATCATCGTCATTATCATGATGTTCATCATCATCATCACTGTCATCACCATACACATCACCATCATCATCATGTTGATCATCATTGTCTTCATCATCATGATCGTCTTCATCATCATCATCATTATCATGATGTTCAACATCATCATCTTCATCATCATGATGTTCTTCATCATCATATTCATCATCATCATCATCACCAACATCATCACTATCATCATCATCTTCATCATCATCGCCCTCATGATGTTCATCATCATCATCTTCATGATGATGATGATGATGATCATCGTCTTCCTCACCATGACCATCATCATCATCATCATCGTCATCATCGTCATCATCATCACCATCATCTTCATCATGTTGATCACCATCGTCTTCATCATCATGATAATTAGATGTAGCATCGATCTTCTCCATGAACAAAAATCCAATCATGAGACTTCATCAATAAGACAATTCAAACATGCATGCGCTTATAGACATACTGGCCACTAAGTGGCTTATCTTCCTTATTTCTACTATGGCATTGAATTTATATTTATATTTTTTGACATTTTTATTATTAAGATAAAAATGACTTCCTCATCATCATCATCATCGTCGTCATCATCGTCATCGTCTTCATCATCATTATCTTCATCATCATCGTCTTCATCATCATGACCCTCATCATCATCATAATTAGGTTGATCGTCATCGTATTCATCATCACCATCATCACCATCATCACCATCATGATCATCTTCATCATCATCATCATCATTATCATGATGTTCAGCGTCATCATCTTCATCATCATTATGTTCATCATCATCACCACCATCATCACCATCATCTTCATCGTGTTGACCATCATCGTCTTCATCCTCGTGATAATCATCATCATGATGTTCATCATTATCATCTTCATGATGATGATGATGATGATGATCATCATCATCATCATCATCGTCTTCATCATCATCATCATCATCATCATCGTATTCATCATCATCGTCTTCATCATCATCATCTTCATCATCATCGTCTTCATCATCATGACCCTCATCATCAACATCATCATCATGATCAGCATCGTCATGTTGATCATCATCGTATTCATCATCATGTTCATCACCATCATGATCATATTCATCATCATTGTCATTATCATGATGTTCAACATCATCATCTTCATCACCATCATCACCGTGCACATCACCATCGTCATCATGTTGATCATTATTGTCTTCATCATCAAGATCATCTTCATCATCATCATCATTATCATGATGTTCAACATCATCGTCTTCATCATCATCGTCATCATCATCATCATCGTCTTCATCATCATGACCCTCATCATCATCATCATCATCATGACCCTCATCATCATCACCATCATCACTATCATCACCATCATCTTCATCATGTTGATTACCATCATCTTCATCATCATGATAATTAGATGTAGAATCGATCTTCTCCATGAACAAAAATCCAATCATGAGACTTCATCAATAAGACAATTCAAAAATGCATGTGCTTATAGACACGCTGGCCACTAAGTGGCCTATCTTCCTTGTTTCTAGTATGACATTGAATTTAGATTTTTATTTTTCGACATTTTCTATTATTAAGATAAAATTTAGATTATGGCAAAGTCAAAAGTTATGAGAAAGTTAAAATTTAAGATAGATTGTATGAATAATATGATCATTCTCAATTTAAAAGTAAATATAATAACAATAACCAATTTTGTGAAAATAAACATAAAAAGTTAATCAAAGTATTATTTGTTAACTTTTTATATTAAATATTTATTTTGTGAAATATTTTTTAATAATTTTAAACGTAATTATTTTAGATATTCTAAGATCAAGAATAAATATATTAGATGGTGGATGATTATTAACATATAGGATAAAGTATTACAAAATCGGTGTAACATTTCAATATCAAGAATGTTAAAATATACAACCATCTTACCTTATTAAATGGATAAACTTAGGAAATATGTTTTTAATGGACATTTTTGTGGAATTTATTTTTCCTTTTTATATAGGTTTTTGTTGCAAGGTGACCACTAGATGTTTTTGTGAAAATTGGGCCATGGTGCTGCAATGTGACAAGCACATTGATAATTTGAATACAATAACGTATTAGTGCTCCATAAAGTTCCTACATTATATATATATATATATATATATATATATATATATATATATGCTTTTAAATCAATATTAAAGATACTAGATGGGAGGTTTTAGTGAAAATTGGGTCATGGTGCTCCAATGTAATGGCTTATCTTCCTTGTTTCTAGTATGGCATTGAATTTATATTTATATTTTTCGACATTTTTATTATTAATATAAAAATGAATTCCTCATCATAATCATCATCGTCGTCGTCGTCATCGTCATCGTCTTCATCATCATTATCTTCATCATCATCGTCTTCATCATCATGACCCTCATCATCATCATAATTAGGTTGATCGTCATCATATTCATCATCAGCATCATCAGCATCATCACCATCATGATCATCTTCATCATCATCATCATTATCATGATGTTCAGCGTCATCATCTTCATCATCATTATGTTCATCATCATCATCACCATCATCACCATCCACATCACCATCGTCATCATGTTGATCATCATTGTCTTCATCATCATGATCATCTTCATCATCATCACCATCATCACCATCATCTTCATCGTGTTGACCATCATCGTCTTCATCCTCGTGATAATCATCATCATGATGTTCATCATTATCATCTTCATGATGATGATGATGATGATGATGATCATCGTCATCATCATCATCGTATTCATCATCATCGTCTTCATCATCATCGTCTTCATCATCATGACCCTCATCATCAACATCATCATCATGATCAGCATAGTCATGTTGATCATCATCGTATTCATCATCATGTTCATCACCATCATGATCATCTTCATCATCATTGTCATTATCATGATGTTCAACATCATCATCTTCATCACCATTATGTTCATCATAATCATCACCATCATCACCATGCACATCACCATCGTCATCATGTTGATCATTATTGTCTTCATCATCATGATCATCTTCATCATCATCATCATTATCATGATGTTCAACATCATCGTCTTCATCATCATCATCATCATCATCATCATCTTCATTATCATGACCCTCATCATCATCATCATCATCATGACCCTCATCATCATCACCATCATCACTATCATCACCATCATCTTCATCATGTTGATTACCATCGTCTTCATCATCATGATAATTAGATGTAGAATCGATCTTCTCCATGAACAAAAATCCAATCATGAGACTTCATCAATAAGACAATTCAAAAATGCATGTGGTTATAGACACGCTTGCCACTAAGTGGCCTATCTTCCTTGTTTCTAGTATGACATTGAATTTAGATTTTTATTTTTCGACATTTTCTATTATTAAGATAAAAGTTAGATTATGGCAAAGTCAAAAGTTATGAGAAAGTTAAAATTTAAGATAGATTGTATGAATAATATGACCATTCTCAATTTAAAAGTAAATATAATAACAATAACCAATTTTGTGAAAATAAACATAAAAAGTTAATCAAAGTATTATTTGTTAACTTTTTATATTAAATATTTATTTTGTGAAATATTTTTTAATAATTTTAAACGTAATTATTTTAGATATTATAAGATCAAGAATAAATATATTAGATGGTGGATGATTATTAACATATAGGATAAAGTATTACAAAATCGGTGTAACATTTCAATATCAAGAATGTTAAAATATACAACCATCTTACCTTATTAAATGGATAAACTTAGGAAATATGTTTTTAATGGACATTTTTGTGGAATTTATTTTTCCTTTTTATATAGGTTTTTGTTGCAAGGTGACCACTAGATGTTTTTGTGAAAATTGGGCCATGGTGCTGCAATGTGACAAGCACATTGATAATTTGAATACAATAACGTATTAGTGCTCCATAAATTTCCTACATAATATATATATATATATATATATATATATATGCTTTTAAATCAAAGATTAAAGATACTAGATGGGAGGTTTTAGTGAAAATTGGGTCATGGTGCTCCAATGTAATGTAATTGAAATTTGAAATTGAATTGCAATGTTAAATTATAATTGAATTCTAATGTGTAGACTATAATGTAATTGTAATTTAAATTTTAAATTGTAAGGATGTTGACGATGATGGTAATGGCAATGATGACTATAATAATTGTTGGCACTTGGGCAGACCCGGGTTAACGCTTTATACTTTGCACCAACAAAAGACCCACTGTGTTGGCCCTTTCGGCAACAACCTGCGCGCAGGTTGTAGTCTCACCCGAAACAGCAATGGGGTGCCGCAGAATCAGGTTTCTGCATGCAAAGAGGGGGATTACTGTACCTTAGCCTTTCTAAACAATTATTATTCAATTTCCTGTTTACTTATCATTCATTCACATATAACTTCAGAGCATAAAAGACAAACCAAACTTGCATAACCCACTACAGGGAATTCACTGCGAAGCTTGGTATTAGCAGAGATCTTATATTATCAGATATAATTAGTTAGATGCATGAAAATAACAGAAATGGAAACAACACAACAAAACCACAACACCACATATAACGTGGTTCACCCCCAGTGTAGGGGCTACGTCCACAAACTGCGTTTTATTCCTCTTTCCTCAAAACCACAGTTTATCTGCGCACCCAGCTGCAGATTCCTTCCTTTCTTAATAGCCGCGCACACAGCAGCAGGCTTCTGCGCACACAGCTGCAAATCTTTCTTTCTTCCTTACAAAAAAAACCCTCTGCGCACACAGCTGCAGAGGTCGTCCACGCACACAGCTGGGACTTTTCCTTTCCTTACAATAAAAACCAATCTTACTTGCCTTATCTTTCCTTACGTCAAAAAGCCTAACCTCTCCAATTTACATAAGCGCTTATTTATACTGCGCAGTTTTACAAAACCCTGGTCTTAAACCATGGGCACCCACAAAACCCTAAACCCTGGATTTAAACCATAGGCTTATTACAAAAAGATAGGGTTTTGACTTACCCCGACACCCCTAAGACTATTTTGACCCATAGCTCCGCTTACAAATTTCCTAACTAACCGCGGAGTTACCCTATATGGAGTATGCGCCCCAACAGGCCCCTAAGACTCACTAGTGGCCCGTCCTGGGACACTCTGCATCTTGCTCTGGCGGGCGAATCTTCTGTGCGAGGGTCTGGAACCGACTGGTGAGATTATGCAGTATCTCATCAGTGGCTTGCTCCTTTT
>LPNX010952856.1:21357-35127 GCA_001517045.1 Pseudotsuga menziesii | reverse complement strand
CAACAACTCTGGTGTAGAATGTGTCTACATTCTCTGAATCGTTCATGCACAGAGATTCAAAGTCTTTTCTCAGAATCTACAGCTTGGATGTCTTTACCTTGGTCAAGCCTTGATAGGCAGTCTCCAATGCATCCCATGCTTGCTTGGCATTAGTCGATGCTGCTATTCTTGGGAGTATGATCTCATGCATAGCTTGGTGTATGAAAAACAGAGCTTTTCCATCTTTCTTCCTCTGTTCTCTCAAGACATCTTTCTCAGCCTGTGAGAGATTGTTATATGCTGTCATGTCTGCTGGTTCTGCATAACCATGCTGGACTATCTCCCAGACATCTTGTCCTCTGAATAAAGCCTTCATTGTTAAAGACCAATATTCATAATTCTTTCCTGTAAAGCTTGGAGGTTGCAATGAACCAGAAGTGGAAGCCATTTTTTAATTTAATTAACTTTCCTTAGAAAATTAAATTCCACTCTTTAAGACAAGGTTTCTTTCCTAAAATATTGGGCTGAAATAAACCTTGTTCTGATATAACCTTGCTCTAATACCAGATAGCCAAAACCGAGCCGACTAAACTTGAGTTTAGGGCTCAGTCGAAATTCAAATTTTCACGCCGACCAATTTACTTTTCACCAGTCGGGTGAAACTTGTCTATGTCCGACTAGACAAGTTTGCAAATTTTAGTCGGTCATTCACTCGACCAAAATTACTCCGACTTGCTTGTCCGACTGATTTTTACCTCAACCAATTTTACTCCGACCAAGTCGGACCTTCGACCAAGTCGGCTCTCCGACCAAGTTGGTTGCTTTAGTTGGCTGACCAATCGACCACTCTAGTCGGCTCTTCAACTTACTTTGGTCGAAATCTGCAGGATATGATTCTAAGTCTAAAGACTTAAGAAATTACAAATGCTTTTCACCTGTGAGTAAAATGAAGTAAAATAGACAGATTTACAAATCCAAATAACTTATGAGAAACATGTGCCAAATATGTAGGAAGACTTGAGTCGACCAATGTGCCGTAAAACCTGGAACTTTCACGCAGTGATATTTTTATGGGTTCTTGTTCTTTCACTTAACAGTAACTGTAAAAGACATTTACAGAAGTAAATATGGAAACATATGCGACCAAATAATCATGCATTCACCCACAAACTATTTCATATATTAACTATGCTGAAATAACAAAGTACTACAAACTCGTCGATTACAAAATGGTCGGTCCAGACTTGTCCGACCAGACTCGTCGGTCTACAGAGCTTCAGCTCGTCGACTAAATTGCATGTATAGAAGCTTGAGCTTCGACTGTTCTTCCTCACCCGGAGTTCCTCTGCTGTCTACAACCTGTGTTCTTCCTCTCTACTGATTTACAACAATGCTTCTTCTATTTATAGACAATTTGAAAATTGCTACAGCATGGGTCGACTGATCTGCCATTAAAGGCTGTAATAACTGCTACCTAATAACTTGGCTTCTGAAATAAATTCGACTGGACTATGTTGCCTACTCGAAGACTTTTCCTCCTTGCCAGACTGGCAAACAATATTTCGACTTGTACGGCCTCTGACAAAGTCGGCTGAAAGTTGCGTACTAAGTCAGCTGAAGGTTTAGTACAGATCTGCGAGTAATTACGTTTCTCCAACAACAGAGACACGGGCATGGATATTACAAACTAGAAGGAATTTCTTATCAAGTTGTATTTATCTCAATTTACAGAGTTAGGATACAGAGAGATAATTCTTATCTCGAAAGTTCTGTTTCCAAGTCTTTCTCCACCGACATTGACTATCGACACTGCAGTGCTCGGCACTGTTTCAATTGTAACCCATTGCATTAATTGTGGCTTCTAGATTTTTCTGTCATGGAAAACATCTAATAAAAATTACAAAATTAATTATTCTTTTAATACTCTCCCTTAATTTGGGCGTATCTAAAGGGAGATGTTAATTTGGGCCATTTAATAAAGGAAATTGAGCAAGGAATATGGACAAGGATGCTACAATGATCTGTCACAAGATAGGTGATATAATTTTCTTATATTCCGCTAAAAGGACTATTTTAATGGAACAAGCTACCTATGTTCACAAAAAAGAGAAATCTGGCTTATCTGTTGCTTAAAAAACAGGAAGGAATGCTGTGACTGAAAGCATGCAGCATAAAATAATGAGTTGTTTGCAGTAGCAGATAAATGCTACAAAATTATCAAATGGAGAATTCGGTTTAAATACATAATTCTGAAAATGGTCTTTGACAACTTCATGTATATGGAGACTCTCTTTTGAAAGGTGAGGAGGAGGGCGGTTGGGAACCAGGCACATGAAAGATTTTATTTTAGGAGGGAGCATAGAGGAGGAGGGCCGTTGGGAACCTCCATCAATGGCAGCCATGACGTCTACAGAAGAGGTGAACCCGAGAACCCTAACGTGCGAGCTGAAACCCTAGCAAAGCAACTAAATTTTTTTGGTTATCCCCTATGTAAATATTTGCATAAGTTCAATGAATGGTCACAAAAATAACATGACTATTTAAAATAACTTTCATAGTTTCAAAAAATAATAATTAATTAGTTTTATAATTTTTTTTTCAAAACAACACAACAATTTTCTATAAAAATGGTAAATTAAATCACTCATAACTCATTCTAAGGACACCTATAAATTAAAAAAAAAATCCTTAAACTTAATTTCCCCCAATTTGACAAATATCTTTTGAAAACTTGAAATTTTAGTGGCTATACGGCCAATGACATTGAAAGCATCATTTTTGCTCATTTGCCAGGAAGAGAAATTGCTCGATCAGGTAGGGAATTTCAGTCATGGGTTGGAAAACTTCACTTCATATTGCTCGATCAGGTTGGGAATTTCAGTCATGGGTTGGAAAACTTCACCTCATAGCGGTGCGTGGGTATCGACCTCCATCTCCTCAGGCTCGATTTTAGTGATTTTTCATAAAAGGGCTTTCACAGATTAGGTTGTGTTGCATTCTGGTCAGGACGAACGTTTTAGGTATTTTCTCAATCTTCTGCAACAATATTTTGTTCAGCTTATTTTCCCTGTATACTCCATCCCTGTAAACTTCACACAGGGTCGATTTCACTGATTTTTCATAAAGGGACTTTCACGGACCTATATCATGAGCCGTATATTGAGGCTGAACATGCCCATACCATACCTAAGCCCTGCTTCTTCAAACGTTGGCTATACAGAATTTGAACTTTGAATGTACATAGTGTATCAATGCTCGTTGTTTTAGTTAGATACATATAGTCATTAGTCTGTTTTATTTTAGAGACAGCCTACAGGTGGTTGCAGAAATCTGAATAACTGATGAGTGAACTTGTATCTGTTTATTGTAAAGCAATTGTATTTACTATTTAGCAGGCAATCATATTAAATCCCTAACAAATCAGGGTTCCCAAACTTCCAAATTTACAGGTATTTAGGATGTTTCCAAACATGTTTCCCTTTATTACCAACCTATTTGTGGCATACAACCCCTGTTCAAATAGCCAAGAGGCTATCTAATATAGTGATGTCTGCTTTAATATAGGGCCTGGATGCGTTGAAGCAGAGTCTCAAGTAGCTTCCAGCAATACACCACCGCCAGCAAGTTCTTGCTTTGTCCAATCACCTAACACTTATCACTTCAACCTGGGCAAGGATTTCATGGTGCAGAGAGAGGAAATAGTGACCGTCTAAAATATCAACAACAAAAATACCTTGTTGATTACACAAAGGCCTGTAGATATGTTGTACGTAAAAATCTTGGATTTCGGGAACAAGAATGAAGAGATTTGTTCTCAACAGGAAACTGAGACTTAGTTCAATCCTTGAACAAAGGTATTTCAAGGGGGCAGAAGACCGCCCCACTTGCATCAATTAACGAAGTAGTATACAATAGGATTGCCAAGAAAGGCACAAGAAAGACACAGGAGATGAACTTGAAGGTAAGGGTGCTACCCACTTCTCCAGAACCCAATACTGAAACAATATACCAACAGCAGCAAGTTCTGCCTGTGTCCAATGGCCCCATGTTTATCAGTTCAATCTGGGCATAACCTTGACCTTGGTTACCTTTTATGGGCTTCTTCAAAAGGGCATAATTTTGACATGCGGAGACTGTTTTCAATGTTGTTTTCCAAAGCCTCTACTTTTAGTTTAGTTCTTTCCCTATCACCATGCGGATCAACCTCAACTGCCACATGGCTCCTTGGTTACATTTTATGCCTTTAGAGTATAGCTTTGACATCTAGAATCTGTTTTCAATGTTGGTTTTTCTAAACTATCTATATTTTTAGCTCTTTCCATCTAGACACTTAGGTTTTACTTTTGAAGCCATCTTATGCAAGCAAACAATCTGTCCACACATCATCCTTGCCAAGGGCCCAGATTATCCAACTTGAGACTCTGTTCCACCCTGTTTATTTCTTCATTGGGTTAGGAATTTCTCCGTCTCAGCAAAGGGGTGAGTCTAGTATCCATATGGCCTACTATTCACTGGAGTCCATTGCTTTATCAAGCCCCCTGGCCATACTTTAACATCTAGAATCTGTTTTCAATGTTGGTTTTTCTAAACTATCTATTTTTTTGAGCTCTTTCCATCTAGATAGATAGGGTTTACTTTTGAAGCCATCTTATGCAAACAAACAATCCTTCGCCAAATCATCCTTGCTAAGGGCCCAGATTATCCAACTTGAGATTGTGTTCCACCTTGTTTATTTCTTCATTGGGTTAGGAATTTCTCCATCTCAACAACGGGGTGAGTCTGGTATCCATCTGGCCTACTATGCACTGGAGTCCATTGCTTTATCAAGCCCCATGGCCATACTTGCTCTTGCTCTGGGTATTTTGATGGACCAAATTCATCCGTTTAAAGACTCCCTTCATGCATCAAGTCGCCTCTCACGTACTAGGCAAGAGTTGAACAAGATCATTGGAGATGACATCTATCAATAATTCATATAAATAAATTAGATGAACATGTCAAGCAGATTACATCCTAAGATGGTTCTCTGCATTGAGCATTTCATGGAGTTGATAGACGAGCTCATTCTCTAGCCTCCTTGCCCACATCACCATAGGACATATGCTCTCTATATTTCTTTGGGACAGTTCAGAGCAGGTTCGCATAGAACCCAAGAGGAGACAAAGCATTAGCTGGCATTTGCCTAGTCTTTCTCTTGTTTCATAAATAGATGGCATTTCTTCCAACTTGGTTCTCATAAAACATCAACAAGATAGCTTTGTCAAACATGCCCTTGGCATGCGTCAACCCCCTTGAAGCTTGTTCGTAGTGATTTATGTCATGTGTGGTTTGGTTCACTCCCTTATGCTTCTTTCTCTAGGTTCAAGTACATCTTAACCTCCATCGATGATTTCTCCAAGCGCGCTTGAATTTATTTCTAAAAACATAAGAGTGAATTGTTTGATATGTTTTTGTCCTGCAATACCCTTGTTGAAAAACAATCTGTAAATCTACTTTAGAAGTTAAGAACAAAGAATGGAGGAAAATATGTTAACAAAAAATTTATAACTTACTACACTACATAGGGCATTCAGATGTAGGATACGATTCCATATACAACATAACAAAATGGTGTTATTGGAAGAAAGAATCACACATTACCACTAACTATGAAAATTACATCAATATTTTAAAACTCAGATACAGCTTCAAAATCTGGTGAGGGTCAACTCAAACTCATACAAGGTCTTGAATTAGATCAATTTGAATTCTTTGAGTTAATTTACTAAAAACTACATGAGAGAAAATATGCAAAGTTTGCTCATGTGTATACAATGTAAGGGTGAATATTTGGAACTGGCATCAAGTGCAATACATATATTAAGCAAAATGCATAGCAAACGGGCCAAAGGTGGTGATTCCAGTCATTACTAAATTTGACATGGATCCCATAGCTATGACAATAGCTTCTCTTACATGTCACGTAGCTAAGAGACAAATAGGAAACACCCAATTTGGTTCGAAAGGACACATCTAAAGCAAGTTGTGCCTTGTTTCTAGGCATATTCATTACAGTAATATGTATTGGTAGGTGTTTCAAGGAATCCTTTAGCAGTTTTGATTTCTTTGAAATAAATTCGTTTACATAAAGTGGAGAATGTTCTTCACACAAAGACTCTTATTTTCATGTTGTTGGTACCAAGTCGATGACTTAAAATCCTGTTTAGTTTGATGTGGAATCTAGAACTCATTTAGATGTTTCTTCACATGAAAACTCTTCTACCCCTGCAAATGGGCCAAAGGTGGTGATTCCAGTCATAACTAAATTTGACATGGATCCCATAGCTATGACAATAGCTTCTCTTACATGTCACGTAGCTAAGAGACAAATAGGAAACACCATAAAAAGAAAGACAATATGTAAGCCTTTGACTGTCGGCTTTAAACTTCTTCAAGTCTGCAACATACCTCTATTATGAACTCTGGAAAAGACATATTCAGCTTCTCTTTTCACACCTCTATAATGCAGACTGTTTTTGTGTCAAAATATTTAGGGAATTCTCAGGAATTGTGGTTGCACGATCAATATCCCAATAGATCCATTGTTGATGCAAGGTTGTACCTATGCTAAAAGTACTCGACCTAATTGCACAATGTTATTTTTTTTTGTGGGTATGAATAGTAAACATGCCAAAAAGGAATCAAAATTTAAAGGGAGAATTCCCTGCAAAATATGGCCATGATCGATACAAATAGCGCCAGTGATTCTTCCACATGATTCAACTAATGAAACATTAGTTTGAAATATTTCCAAGCTTGTTTTGTAGGACCAGATTTGACAAGTCTCTCCACTCATCAATTTCAGAGCCAACTCTCCAAGTCTGTGATAATTCAATAATGGTAATTGTTTAAGAGGCTAAAAGGTAATATATGTTCTTCTTGGAGGTAGAGGAAGAAAATGGTAAAATTATAGTTCATCTACAAGAGGCCATTTTTGTGGGTCTTGGCAATAATTACCTCATTCTCAAAGTTGCTTCATACCAGAAATATAAACTTCATCAAGTTATCATCTTCTAAGCTTCATATTATTGTAAAGGAAATCTGAACTCCCAATTCTCTTAATTGCATGATTTGAATATATTGGAAGGCATGATGGAGATATAACCTTAGTACAATCAAATGTATTACCCCCAAAATACATGAGCATTTTGAGCATAGTTTTCCAGCTTGAGTACAAAAAAAGCTATCAATATAAAGATGCAAGCTGGAATCTGGGGAGGCATGTACCTTGCAGAGAAGCCATAAATGGAAACTCAGGGTTTCAGGAAACAATGTTACAGTTCTACAAAGTGTGTAGCGGTAAAATCAAAGTAATTTTACCATCTTGGGTGCACATTTTATTCAAGAATAGGTTTGTAAGTGACAAGTCCTTCTCAACATCAGTTTGTACTAAATGAACAACCAACAAAAAAGAATATAGTGAGTGAAGTTTATCTGAGGGGTGTTTCTTAGTTCTACATCAGACTATAGTATGTAATCATCTGAAACAAGAGTGTTTCCTTAACATTTGGCATCAAAAACAAGTTGTGGGTTGTTGTTGACAAATGTTTCATGAGTTGTGATGTATAAAATATTTATATTTTTTATTATAGAACAACAATTATCATAAAATATTATTTTATCCTACCACCTGGAAGTTTTGGATTGATTGAAGGATAAAAGCATCAAATCTCTAGATAATTTAGTAACAAGAAGTTGTAAAGTTTTAGTATATGCACTATTAGATTCCAATGAGAAGCAAGATAACAATGTGTTGAGGGAAAAGAAATGACAATTGCAGTACCAAGACACTTCCAGGGGTCTGCAATAACTTTCTTCAGTCAAAGGATACAAACTATGAATGAAAATAAAAGTGTATTTCAATTCCACATGAATGAAGCATGATGGCTTATGTTACCTTGTACCTAGAACACTAAGCAATAGGAAAGGATCAATAACCAATAGAAACACTTATATATCCTTTTCCTGCAATTATAATGATATCAAGACATATCGTTGACAGAACAAATATAGGCTCTACTAGTTCAATTTCTTGTTGTAGGTGTATAAAAATCCTTGGATATAACTATTGCAGTCCTAGTGTGAAAATACACAAGCATTTTCCCACATTGTGATGCTTCGATGGCACACAAATGTAGAAAGGACATGTATTGTAATCAATGTCCAGGAAGGTGTTGATTGAACATCAAGGAGTATGTTTCCAGACTAGTAATATTGGTTTCTGGTTGGTGGTAGGTAATGGAAGCTCTTCACATAATATGTGGCAGAAAAAAATCCATTTAAAAAACTCAAAATCTTTCCTTCAGAACTCTGGTATTCAACCGCAAGAAGGAAGATGGTATATAAGTCTGATTTGGAGTAGAGGTTATGACATGGCATAGATTTCTAGATCTATAATATATATCCAATAACTCATTACTTGTATGCATAACTAATTTACAATAACTCATTAATTTGGATAGAGGTCCTCTAGTAAGTATTGGTTGAGATATGTGGCCTCCAACAACATATAAGCTCCAGTATACCATGATACTTATGTTAATGGGGGAATCCACAAGGAAGTGGTGATTCCTACTTACCAATAACATAATGGTTGATTGATTGCAGTGTGAATATTATTTTTACTTGCCCTTCCCCCTCCCTCCATGAAGAAAAAAAAATTTCCTAGCAGTACTCTATAATAGCCTTTTCACATGTCTTCCTAAAAATACTCATTACTAAGTCCGATACACCTAGAATCTGTGCATCTTGGAATTGTTTCTGACATAAATACCTCTCTCTCTCAACTACCTTGTTTCTATTCGTTAAACATTAACCTTTTTGTCCTTCATGACAGTGTGTAATACCATTCATCATCAAACAAACAAGTTATAAATTGTATTATGTTTTTAAACTATTTCTTAAATGTAGTCTCATCTGGATTGTCATCAAAAAACATATATATAAGGCTCATATTGATGGTGGAGATTCTGTTAAATATTTTGTGGGGGTTCTATTGAATATTTGGGACATACAAAGTTGTCTACCTATCTCAACCATATAGTTTATAACCATAGAAGTTTGTAATTCTGTAGCGTGCCCTAACATTCTCCTATGAAATAATGTAGTTTCAAGATTTTCTATTTCCAGAATAAAGCTTTTGTTCAACCTGTATAGAATTGACTCAAGAGTTGTCATAGAAATTCTTAACTGCAGCATCAGACTTCTTTGTAGTTGACACTTCAGTCACAGTAGTGAATTGTGAACCAAATATGTCTCCGCTGGTAGCCACTAAAACAGCTAAAGGAGTTGAACCATAAATTCTCTCAGTAGCAGATGATGTTGAACAAGAAGATTTCATTTGCAGAGCCTCCAATGAAATGAGGCTAGTTTCTTTAGCCCGAGTGAAAGGTTTGATAGATCCAATGTTCCACCAGACTATGCCATAGTTGCCAAATTTTGACCTGAAGATGTATGCACAAGATCAGCCCTCACAGAAGTAGCTTTTGATGATGATACACCTGCCACTAAAACTGACGTGTTTGGCTGCTGATGTAAATTAATTGAGTGGCCATATGATCCTGCTAGTATTGCTGAGTTGGAATTTAGTTTGTGAGGACTGTTGAAATCAAAAACAAAGATTTTACAGGAGCCAAAACAAATGTCCAAATGAATACAACACCCTATTATGGATATTCTGGAAACCACAACATACATAAATCCTAGTTGCAGGTCACGTCTGTTATTTTTCATGTCTCTTTCTTTCCAACTCAGGCTACAAGGTACTGAAAAAGATTATTTGAATTTAGGACATTATTGTTAAGTAATTTATATGAGTCAGTTAGGCTCCTTTCAATGGGTTCAATTGTGTTTCATTTAATTCTAGAGGTAGAAAGCTAAGATGATTGGTCGACTCTAGAAAGATACAATTTTATTCGAAATGCATAAAAAGCTATGAAACATGACACAGCCATATAGGCCTCCGTGTCCGTGTCCAACGGGTCGGGCATGTGACATGACCTGACAAATGCCGGACATGAGTTTTAATATGTCCTAAAATGCATGACATGTTTTGGGCACGTGTCAGGATAGAAAATGAAAGATAAGGAGAATACCACTTCTAAGGCACTGGCAGGCACACCTCCAACAAGCAAGATAATGACCATACAATCAAAATCGGTCTTAAAAATAATGACCTTCTACCATTACTATTTCATTTGCAGAGCCTCCAATGAAATGAGGCTATTTTCTTCAGCCCGAGTGAAAGGTTTGATAGATCCAATGTTCCACCAGACTGTGCCATAGTTACCAAATTTTGACCTGAAGATGTATGCACAAGATCAAACCTCACAGAAGTAGCATTTGATGATGATACAACTGCCACTAAAACTGACGTGTTTGCCTGCTGATGTAAATTAATTGAGTGGCCATATGATCCTGCTGGTATTGTTGAGTTGGAATTTAGTTTGTGAGGACTGTTGAAAGCCAAAACAAAGATTCTACAGGAGCCAAAACAAAAGTCCAAATGAATACAACACCCTATTATGGATATTCTAGAAACCACAACATACATAAATCCTAGTTGCAGGTCACGTCTTTTATTTTTCATGTCTCTTTCTTTCCAACTCAGGCTACAAGGTACTGAAAAATATTATTTGAATTTAGGACATTATTGTTAAGTAATTTATATGAGTCAGTTAGGTTCCTTTCAACGGGTTCAATTGTGTTTCATTTAATTCTAGAGGTAGAAAGCTAAGATGATTGGTCGGCTCCAGCAAGATACAATTTTATTCGAAATGCATAAAAATCTATGAAACATGACACAGCCATATAGGCATCCGTGTCCGTGTCCAACGGGTCGGGCGTGTGACATGACCTGACAAATGTCGGACATGAGTTTTAATGTGTCCTAAAACACATGACATGTTTTGGGCATGTGTCAGGATAGAAAATGAAAGATAAGGAGAATACCATTTCTAAGGCACTGGCAGGCACACATCCAACAAGCAAGATAGTGACCATACAATCAAAATCGGTCTTAAAAATAATGACCTGCTACCATTACTATTTCATTTGCAGAGCCTCCAATGAAATGAGGCTATTTTCTTCATCCCGAGTGAAAGGTTTGATAGATCCAATGTTCGACAAGACTGTGCCATAGTTGGAAAATTTTGACCTGAAGATGTATGCACAAGATCAGACCTCACAGAAGTAGCATTTGATGATGATACAACTGCCACTAAAACTTATGTGTTTGGCTACTGATGTAAATTAATTGAGTGGCCATATGATCCTGCTAGTATTACTGAGTTGGAATTTAGTTTGTGAGGACTGTTGAAAGCCACAGGCACACCGGTTTGTGGAGGTTTATAAGTTGAATATATTTCTGACAAAGTATTAGTGTCAGAAGTTAGTTTAACAGTCCCAGTATCTGTGTGGGAATCCAGCTTTGTGCCCTTTGGACCAAATTTCAACTCTTCATGAGTCTCAGGAAGCTAGCAGTTGCTGCAACACTGGAAAGGTATTCCAATAGATGGGTAATGTACAGGTAAGGACACTTGAGCTCATGTACATTGAATTCATGATATTATCGCAGGTTCAAACACTGGCCCATCAACAAGGATTAAAAATTGTTTAACAAGTCCCTCTCACTAATAAGGTACCTAAAAAACAATTGATATTGGATATTAAATGCTACAAATAGGAGGACTATGAGAAAAAATCTCCCAAAAGAGATTGCTCATTAAATTTTAAAAATTGCTATTCCTTTAAGGCATTGGATGACTCCCTGAACAATGTGTTATGGGAAAACAGAGGTTGCTAGATAAGAGGCAACAATTAGAAATCTGATCTCTAAGGAGTGTGGGCATAAACTTCTACTATCTACTGGAATTCTAATCCATAGTGATCTATTACAAATGCCTCCAAAAGATGGACCTAAAGAGTAGAATATCTTGGGGAGAAAACAGATATCATACAAGAATACTTTAAATTTCTTGGTTGGAAATCTTGAAAAATGACAAGTAGGAACACTTGGTTGGGTAAATCCAGGAGAGCTATTGACATGAGAAATTGTATCAAGAGACGCTAACCAGCATCCCATTGGAACACTCACAATCACTAAAGAAGCATGCCAACTGTCACCAAACTTTTATCACAAAATAAGCATGTACTTTTAAATAAAAGGATAAGATGTGAGTTTGTTAAACAACTGGAATTCATCAACAGTTGTGTAATAAATAAAAGGTCGTTCCAATAGCTGGCTGATTAGCTGTCAATTTAGCCTAGGCCAGGTGCTGGAGAGTAGGATTGTTATCCTCAATTCAAGTTTCTCACAACATTTTACTAATCGGAAAGATTGGTATATTGATTTTGTTGAGGACAAATCCAACTCTAATTCTGTATTCGAGTGGTGGAGAAAATGCAGAGTTGAGAAGTGGGAAAGTTTAGATGAGAGGTAAGAGGTTGTTATTTATGACGATGTCCCTGGTTCACAGAAACAATTATTTTCTTTTAGTTGGATAATGAAGCATAACCCACAGTTCAATGTTTTCCTTCAGTAATAATCAAATTTTAATTGCTGACAAGAAGTGCAAGAAGATGATTTATAAGTGCCAAAGATTAGGGTTTTATCAACTGGTGGATGGTAAAAAAAAGTTGGCAGTTAGCAGATTCATTATGCTTTATCTGTTCATTTTCATGAAAGAGAGAAAGACACTTAAGGAGGGTGAATAGGAGGAAATGAAGTAAAATGGTGCTTTCTCAAAGAATAAAACACAAAATTTTGATATCTTGAAGCCCCAAGATGTTGAAAATTTGATATTTTGGAATAAGCTGCAAACGGGTTGTTTTTATTTAGGGAATATAGGGTGGTAACCAAGCTGAGTAACCAAGGATATAAGCCAATCCAAGTAGCCAAGTGAGTAGCTATGGATCCAGAGCCTTACCAGTCAGCTATGGAAGTGGGGGAAAGGGTCCAAGGGCATTCCTACCCATCGGAGGGAAACTTTCTTTTTGTTCTGCAACCTCTCCCTCCTGGCCTGTAACCCTAAAATGAGAAGGTTTCGAAATATGTACGTCCTCCCCCACAAAAAAAACATGGATTATTTGGGTTTTATATAAGTTTTTACGCAGGTAATGAGCGCTCAGGATAACCCATTGAAATGAAAAGTTACACATATATATAGTCTGAGTTCGAGTTTAGCTCCGCAAGAAACCATAACCTGCAGTGCTGAGAAGGCGACATATGTATTCGACAAAGTTGAAGATACTTACTTGGGGGTTACTGCTGAGTTGGCCAGGAAGCCTTTAGGAAAGATTTCACAATTGTCTTGTGGGGATCATTTTCGACTGTAAATTAGCAATAACAAGACATAACCTTTGAATATGGGCTGAATCTAAGGGTTGAAATACATTTTTGGGCATGTTTCAGTCTTAAAAGGTGATGAATAACAACATTAAAATAGCTTTGGTAAGTTCTAGTCCAATTTTGATGGTTAAAGCTCCAATTTTGGGCATGAGTAGGGATGGTAAGAGAACTCAATTCTCATTTACAAACTATTTGGAGGGGTTTTGAGTGCATTGTATGCCCTAGAATAACAATATAAAAATTTGATATAGCCTTTTGCATTAGAAAAGGTGACAAAAGTATAAACAATAGTCATAAAATCCTTAAAAAATCCAGGTTTGATGTGTGTTAGGGATTCATGTGTATGAAATGAAAGCCCTATGGGGGGTGATTTACCTGTGTGACCATTCATGCCTTCTTTGGAG
>LPNX010952856.1:0-11804 GCA_001517045.1 Pseudotsuga menziesii | reverse complement strand
AACTTCCCACAAACTATAAACTCAAACGTAGTGGGCTATTCATTAGGTAAATCCTTGGTTCTACCACTGTATCTGGGAAGCTCCTCTCAAAAGGGAGTTAAGTACTAGGCCGCGTGGAGGCTTGGACAGAGGGGATAACCCCCCAAATCCTTGTCAAAACGTAACCCAGGACTTTTACGCATCTGGGGATTCTGTCTAGGCAGAATTTCGGGCTCAGCTACCCTGCCCATGCGTACGAGTTCGGCTTGCGACTGTCCCACCAGACAGTAGGTATTGTCAAGGTAGCCTTAGTCTCTTGTCTTTTTAGGGCTCATACCCAGGTAAACCAGAAGGTTATTTCTGGTTCACCTTGAACGGACTTGGAAGGTAACCCTTGTGGAAAGTGTAGGAGGGCGGTTGGGTGATTCCTCCGCTTGTGCCTAAGAACCCCTCAAGGACGCCAAGTAACTATTCATCAGCCTTCTTCTGGAAGGTATATCTTTATAGCCTGTTTTGATTGCTTGAGACCTAGGATTTTTTAGTGTATGCTCTGTGAATCTGCTTGTGATTAGTTGGCCTTAGGGTGTGTTGTTTTTTAAGTCTTAATTCTGGAGGACCAAGAGATTAGAAGGTCAAGAAGGTTGAGAAACCTTCCTCCTCTCTCACCACTGGAACCTCCACCTTTACCTCAAAGGCGGAGACTAAGCACAGGTGGTTCTTTTGAACCAGTAGGAGTAACTTAGGTTCTTGGTGAACCGGAATTAATAGCTAACCGCTTTGACTTTGACACAGTCGAGGTAGAAGAATTGCAAGCTGACGAGTTTGCAAGAAATTATAATACCCCCTTGACTGATTTGAATGATCCTGTGATCGTGCAGGTTAGGCCTTTTAGTTCACCAGTGCTAGGTGTACCTGTAGGTAGAGCTATGAATTCTGAAGGAGAAAGTTCATTTGTTTTCACCTCAACTCTTCCGGTTGAAGGGGTACTACCTCCCCCGGTTAGTACCCCTAGATCTAATTTACCTTCCACACCCCTAACTCCAGCAAGCAGGGTGGTCCAACCACCTGTTTACTCGAACATTGGAAGTATGTCTGGTGATATGGCTACTGGGATTCCCAGTATACCTACAATACCTTCTTCTTTCCCTTACCCTACCCACAGTGGTCCGGTGGGATCCTCGGCCTTTGTCCAAGGATTCCCTTGGAATGGGGGGCACATACCCCCATCCAATCCATACGTAGGTCCACCTCCTTCATATGTAGGAGTGCGATTTGGAGCCAACACCTCTTATGGGAAAAGCTTCCAAACACCTATTTCGACCCCATATACGAGCTCTCCCTTCTCTTTGTTTAGTGGAGGGATACCAGCTCCAGTCTTTCAGACCCCAGCTTCTATGGGGATGGGACGACCTACTTATACTGCACCCCCCACCCAAAATCCGGTGGCCTATGGATGGAACCCATTCCAAAGCAACCTTTCCACTTCATTACTGATGTCAGGGGGCAACCCTACTTTTACTTATGGGAATGTGGGGGCAAGTCCCTCTAATACCCAAGCTAGCACATCTAGTGCATCGGTTAGGCCAAAACTTCCCTTTCTGGCAAATTTGAACTTGCCAGACCTATCAAAATTGATGAACGATCCTGTGAAGCATGACCCCACATGGCCACCTGTTCCCACCAAGCTACCCTCGGACATCCCTAAATTCGAAGGGAAAGCTGGTGAAGATCCTGGGGCACATGCCACCACTTTTCACTTATGGTGTTCTTCCAACTCATTGAATGAAGATTCGGTGAGACTGAGGCTATTCCAGAGGACCCTTAATGGCACTGCAGCAAAATGGTACATTGAGTTGCCTTCTACTACTTTTAGTAGTTTCTGGGATTTGGCGAGTGCTTTCCTCAGCCACTTTCAGCTTCCAGTCCGATACAATTTCGGAATAGACTTGTTGTCCACCTTTAGACAAAACAAGGCTACACATATCTCGGACCATATCCAAGAATGGCGGAGGCGAAAGAGCCTTATCAAAGCCACCATCCCTCCTGAGTTTTTATTAGAATGGTTCCTTAAATCTTTATTACCCTATATATCTAAGGATGTTTCTACATCAGGAGTGACTAGTGAGGAAGAAGCCATACTCAGGGCCCAGCAGTTAGACTTGATTTACTCACAGTCTGGGATCTTATACGAGATCATCCCTGAGGCACCAAGGCCTTCTCATGAGGCCGAGAAACCCAAGCCTGGACCCCATGCCGATGGTGTGGTTGGGTCCGTCAGTTCTTCCACTGTAGAGTCTTTGACAAAACAAATTCAACAATTGTCTGTCAAACAGTCTGCAGCGGAGGCAGCAAAGGCTTCCCCCTCTCCCCAAAATGCAAATGTATTTGCTCAATCTTCTCAAAAGGGCAATCAGCAGTCCGGCGGTAAGAAGAAGAAGGGCAAAAAATGAGAGGGAAACCAAAACCAAAACAAGCCCAAGCCCGCAAACAATGCTGATGGGGGCAAGAAAGATAAAAAGAAAGTCAAGTTTCCTTGTAAGTTGTGCCAGGGAGACCATTTGACCCACCTTTGTCCCCTCATGGAACAAGCTCAGAAGCTGTTAAAAACCCAACCAACGGCTGTCCTGAAGGATCCATTTCCCCAAGGACAGAATTCTGCATCAGCTTCTACTATAGCAGGGGGCAGCCAAGCTTCTCCTGACCCTAATTATATCAACATGGTTAGATCCTCTACTTTGTTGCAAACCAGGAACAAGAACTATGAGAAGGAGAAGGAGACTAAGGAGAAGGGTAAAGCTGTAGCTGAACCTTCCAATCCTCTTACTATAGAGAAACCTTTGGAAATAATGCCAAAGATACCCAAAGGTGTCTTTAAGAAGGCTTTCCATAATCCCAATAGGGATGCTTCCAACTACTTAGTGGTTGAAGATCTAGCTCAAACCCCATGTGCAATGTCTGCTTTGGAGGTGCTTCAGAGTTGTCCCGCCCAGCGGGATGCCCTTTTAGTGGCTCTAGGTAGTATGGACTCTTCGAGTCTCACAGCAAAGCTTTGTTTGTCTGATGTCAAAATTCACCTCCCTTACCATGTAGCCCTATCCATAGATGTTGTCCATGGTGGTAAGACCATTGGATGCGCTGTTGTGGGTGAGGGAGCCTCTACTTGTGTCATGTCCCTGGCATGCTAGAAAGCTCTAGGATCCCCAGAGCTGGTCCCATCAACCACTTTACTTACTGCTTTCGATGGACGGTCTTTCCGTCCACATGGTATCTTGCCAGCTTTCGAGATTAAGTTGGCAGGCAAAGCAGTCTCTGTTGAAGTTGAAGTGATTGATGCTCCCTTGGACTATAATTTGCTTTTGGGGAGGAATTGGACTTATGCAATGACTGCTGTTGCATCGGCTGTTCTTCATGTCGTGGTATTCCCACATGAGGGCAAGTTGGTTACTGTTGACCAACTTGATTTTACTTGAAAGGGCCATTTAGAGTCTAAAGATTCCAATGTACCATTGGTTGATCAGGCCAAGCCTGCTCAGAGCTTGGGGGCTAGATTGTATTCATCTTTGATGGGCACATTTGACATCCCAACCCCAGTTAACTATATCGGTTCCACTACTGTGGGGAATTCCATCACTTCGGTGGTGGATAGGACTGATCCTTGGGTTCTCCCAACCCCCCAGGAACCGGAAGTGCCCTTATCAGCGGTGGAAGTGGCATATCAAGCTGTTATCCAAGCCACTGCTGATCCTATTCCAGATCCTCTTTCAGTCTCGGATGATCTGGAAGAAGTCTATATGCCTGCATGGGCAGAGAACTCTTTACATTCCATAGATTGCTTAGAAACCGTTTTTCCTTCCGATGAAGCCATTCTGGAAGCTATGTGTAGTCGTGAGAAGATATGTGAGGATCTTCATCACCGGTCTTATTTCCTTCCAGAGCTAAGCAAGATCGAAAACCAAGAGTTCCATGTGAGACTGCCTGGGGATGTTGATGTACCTGTGAACCCTTTCCCTAGGGAAGGGTTGTTTGCTGAGGGGAATATGGCAAACATTTCCGCTACTATACCAATCAACATTTTCTTCAACCCAGATGTCGTGGAAAACGTTTATATAGGAGCAAACTGCTCTCCAAAGGAGATTGCTATCTATACTGCCCTTTTCAAGGAATTCCGCGATGTCTTTGCCTGGTCATATGAGGAGATGCCAGGCATCGATCCATCTATTGTCCAACATGAGATCCGTACTTACCCTGATGCCAAACCAGTTCGGCAGAAATTACGCCCCGTCATCCCGCGTAAAGCGGCGGCTGTGAAGGCAGAGGTTGAGAAGCTCTTGAAAGCTGGTTTTATATATCCTATTGCTTTGACTGAGTGGGTGTCCAACCCAGTTCCTGTTGACAAAAAGAAAGGGACTATTCGCATCTATACTAACTTTCGAGACCTTAAAAAAGCTTGTCCCAAGGACAATTACCCCACACCATTCATTGATCAAATCATTGATGCATGTGCGGGGAGTGAAGTCTTTTCTTTTATGGATGGTTTTTCCGGCTACAATCAAATCCAAATCAAACCGGAAGACCAACATAAAACTGCTTTTATTTGCCCTTGGGGTACATTCGCTTATAGAAAAATGCCCTTTGGATTGAAAAATGCAGAGGCAACCTTTCAAAGAGCCATGAACTTTGCTTTTCACGATATAAAAGCCATTGTCAAGCCTTACCTAGATGATCTACCTCCACATTCTCACAAGAGGATCCCGCATCCTGATCATTTGAGGTTGATTTTTGAGAGATGCAGATACTACAAAATTCGCTTGAATCCCCACAAGTGCGTTTTCTGCGTCGAGTCAGGGAGACTACTAGGATTCATTGTTTCAAGCAGGGGCATTCAGGTGGATCCCCTAAAAGTTGAGGCTATTGTAAATCTGCCTCCTCCTCGCACACTCAAGCAACTTCAGAGTCTACAAGGAAAGTCTAACTTCCTTCGACGTTTCATCGTTAATTATGCCAAGATCACGAAAGGTTTCATGTGCCTGCTCAAGCAGGACACCCCATTTGTATGGAATGAAGCTGCACAACTCGCGTTCGAGGCATTGAAAAAATCCTTGTTGTCGGCTCCTTTATTGCGCCCACCAGACTATTCTAGGGACTTTATATTGTATCTGGCTGCATCGGAGTCCACCATTGGAGTAGTGCTAGTTCAGGAAAACGACAAGCTCGTTGATCATGTTGTCTATTATCTTAGCCGTGCTTTGGTTGGGCCTGAGCTTAAGTACTCTCACGTCGAGAAGTTAGCCTTAGCGGCTGTCTATGCTGTACAGAGGTTACGGCACTACATCTTACTGAGGACCACTACTGTAGTGGGGGATGTAAACCCTTTCCAATATGTTTTATCCCGACGCATTGTTGGGGAAAAATTCAACAAGTGGATAGTCATTCTCCAAGAGTTTGACTTAGTTTTCCAATCCGCTAAATCCAAAAAGTCCTTAGTGTTTGCTGAGCTTATAGCAGAATTCCCTACGGAAGACGATGTAGTGATTCCAGATGACTCATTCCCAGATGAGCACATCTTCCTTATAGCCACCTCTGATCCTTGGTACGGAGATATTCTCATATATCTCCAGACTTCGAAGTGTCCTGCCGCTTACTCTAGGGAAGACTGACGTAAGTTAAGACTTCATGCTAAAAACTACCTCATAATAGGAAATACTTTATATCGAAGAGGGGTAGATTCTGTCTTGCGTTGCTGCCTTACTCATGAGGAAGCGGAGGTTGTCCTAAATGATTCTCATAGTGGAGCATGTGGGGGTCATTTATCTGGGTTAGCAACGGCCCAGAAAATCTTACGTGCCGGTTATTTCTGGCCCTCAATCTTCAAAGATTGTGTGGAAGCAGTAAAGCGTTGTCACCCTTGTCAGCTTTTCACCAGAAAGATGCGGTCGCATCCTGCTCCTTTGTTTCCCGTTGTCTCGGTAGGCCCCTTCATGAAGTGGGGGATCGATTATATGACATGCAACCCAGCCTCAACTAGGGGGCACAAATACATCATTGTCGCTGTCGACTATTTCACAAAATGGGCAAAGGCAATGCCTACTTTTAAGGAGGACGGGGAAACAGTAGCTTTCTTCGTTTTCAATCAGATTATTGCTAGGTTCGGTATTCCAAAGGTGATTGTCACTGACCATGGCAGTCATTTCCAAAATAACATGATGGCAGAACTGACCACCATGCTTGGATTTCGACAAGAACACTCTTCTCCCTATTATCCGCAAGCAAATGGTCAGGTTGAGGCTGTGAATAAGACTTTAAAGACCATTCTTAAACGTACTATTAATACAGCCCGCTCCAATTGGCATATTATGTTATACCCTGCTCTTTGGGCTTATCGAACCAATGTCAAAACTGCTACGGGTTTTTCCCCCTTCCAACTCATTCACGGGGTGGAAGCTATTACTCCGATTGAATGCGAAATCCCATCTTTACAGATAGCTATTCATGTGCTTCCTGATACGATTGAGCTTGAAGAACGGTTGTTACACTTAGAACACCTTGATGAGCAGCGTAGAGATGCGCTGACCACGAACCAGGCTCACAAGAATAGGGTTAAAGCTCAATATGATAAATCAGTCAAGCCTAGAATTTTCGCTGAAGGGGAACTTGTCTTGCTCTGGGACCAAGATAAAGAACCTCTGGGGGCAGGTAAGTTCAAGTCCATGTGGTTAGGACCCTATGTCGTGTCTAAAGTTTTGAGTAAAGGCGCATATGAATTAATAGATTATGATGGGAATAAGCTGCCTGAGCCCAGAAATGGGCTCTACCTGAAGAAGTACTACGCTTAGGCCTAGCACTTTTTCTTGTATTTTAGTGTATGTATTTTATGTACATTAGGTTGTCAGTTTTGTTTTTTATACGATTTACTGGTGGTTGCAGATGTCTTCCGGAATGTATGTAGGTTTCGCTGATGGCGCCAGCCGTCACACTTGTAACCTGGCTTCGGCAGCATGGGTTATCTATTCTCCCACAGGACAGCTTGTTGCCGCGGGAGGCGCTTGCTTAGGTCCTGCCTCTAATAATGATGCTGAATATAGGGCGGTTATTGAGCTTTTATGGGACGCGTTGTCACGTGGTATTACCCAGCTTGAGGTCCGTTTGGATTCCCAATTGGTTGTTTCCCAGCTCAACTGAGATTATCAGGTACGAAACCCTACATTGTTACGTCAGTTCATGAGAATTCGTTCATTGGAAAGGCATTTTGAAGTTATTACTTTTAATCATATTCCAAGGAGCCAAAATTCATTATCTGATGCATATGCGAATTACATTTTAGATTGGCATCTCACACATAATTCATAAAATATACAGCACACATGTAAAAAACATTTGTAAATAAACTGACAACCAAAAACTCATATATATATATGTAAATATCTGTTCATACATAGGATAGGTCAAGTCTAATCCGTAGATCCCAAAATATATAAATATATACAAAGTGTGGATCATCATCCATCAAAATGTCCTAAATCTATGCCTGGCCGCCATGGCCACTAGGACTTGGCTAGTCCCCGTGATGTCTGCGCCTCCTGGCTTCCTCAGCCTCCTCGGCCTCGGTAGCCTCCACCGCCTCTCTATACACCAATACTGCCCTAGCTACCCATCTGAAAAGACGTAGCCAGGCCGGTGGAACTCCTACTACAAACTCCTGCATGGCTGCAGGGAGATGCTCTATGCGTATGGTGGGTACTCGCTCGGTAAGCCTGGTCAGCTTTGCCTCGAGTACCTGGATCAGCCCAGGATCTCCTCCTGCTACAGGACGTACAAAGGTGCGCGGGTGCCCTGCGAGGCGGACCGGTCCAATATCTGCATTTTGACATATGAGTTAGGATTAGACTTGTACATATGTATATATTTTATATCATTGGAAAATTCATAAAAATTTAATAATGATAAAAAATTAAAAAGACTTACCCATCTGTCCCCATGCTCCTCCTAGAGGGAGGACTAGATCTGGATCACCTCGGAAATCTAATCCGGCATATGGAAACTGCTCCAATGCTGGTACCTGTTGTTCCCACCAGGTATAGAAATCGTCATCATACATACTCTGTACTATGTCACCTCCTCCGTGACGGAGGAAGATGTCACCCCACCTGCTCAGCCTCAGCTGACATGGATGTCTGATCTCTAAGGGTATCGCGGGGCTCATGGCTGGAACCCTCTCGAAGAAGAACGCAACCAAGATACTCGCATATCCGAAGTTCTTGCGTCTTCCTCTCCTACAATCGGACAATTGCCTCTTCATGATAGGGGCGATTCCCGAGCACCAGTCATATAGGGTACCTCTAAAGCAATCCACTGCCACTCTCATCTGAGTCCTGGTGGCCAAGTGTAGTCCTGATGACCCTGCAAGTCTGACAATCGTACTGGCTAGTACCTGTAGTGTGAAGTCCTGTATATCTAATATGAGAATGCTGCTGCCCTTTTTCTGAGTACCCGGCCTGCATAATACATCCACATAATTCTGAACACTCAGGGGGTCACCACTCCTGCCAGTGCCCTCCAGGTTCACCGGGGCTCCCCGATGTGATAATCCGGTAATAAAATAGAGATCTTGAGTGGTAAACTCCAAAGTCTCACCCTCAATGTTAAACATCCCAAGGTCATGATCCCAGTAGTTAATCAAGAACTCTAGTATGCGGACATTGGCCCGCATTGGTGATGTGCAAAAGAACTTATACAGCCCACTATTCCGTAAAGCTTGAATGGTAGGCGGGCTTTGGAATGCCGCTTGATCCATTATCTCGTGTTCTCATTCCCTCCACTCCAGCACCATGATGTCCTGACAAATAACACATCGTTTAATTCAGTAATTCATCAAAAAAATTTAAAAATTTGAACTCTCTTTCATGCTTTTGTTCATAGCGCAGTATGCGCGACTGTCCATTGGGACAGGTTGCGCATAATACGCGACTTCTATATGCAGTAACCCGCGCATCAACTACGTATGCGCGACTCTTATATCTGGTAACCCGCGTATGCCCTCTGCCATTTTTTATAATAATGAATTAAATTGAATTAACCTTCAAATTAAAAATTTGTTTGGATGAAATTAAAGAGCACTGGGTGTAGATTTACCTGCAACTGACGGATCTGAATTTCACCGGTCCAATTGTCCACAACGAGCGATCAAAGATAGAGGGTAAAATGCTCCTTTTTGGCTCAAAAAGTGAAATGGTATGAAATGTTTCAACTTTCAAACTATTAATAGAAATAAAATTTTGAAAAGTGGGTCTTTTTCTATAGTTTGAAATGCTAATTGACTAATACCATTACTTTTGTGCCTTGGAATAGGATTACCTATTATTTCAAAATGTTGATGCTTCTATAGGGTGGTTTTTGCTCTTTCCAACATATGTTGGCAACTTATCATCCACATTAACCTTAGTATACAACATTTTGCCACGGACTATGGTATTCTAAGCCATTAGTCCCTTGTCTCTGCCATTGTTCTTCTGTGGCTAGGATCCCTATTTCATGAGTATCATCCTTATATGCCATTTCCAGCCTTTGATACTCATCTCCGTCACTGTTTCAGGCCCAGGGGTTTCCTCATAGCTATTTTTCACGCCAAATAGAGCTTCGCATGAATCTCTTTTTACAAGCTATCCCGTTATAGGACTCCCCACCTTATGGAGTTTCTTTAGGCCCAGGTCTGACTCCTTCAAAATAGACTTGACTGCCGATTTATCTCGTCCGTTCAAGCTCATTAAGAATATGTGAACGGGCATTCGCATGGTGGTAGGTTATCTCTTTCTCGGCCCATGCGGAATAGTACGAGAAAGGATCACTCTCTTTTCTTCGGAATTGAGAAGAGTATTCTCAGGTATAGGTTTATCACTTTTCCGGACCTGAGGGACTAAATTTACGAAAAAGGAACACCCGGTTTGAGCTTACTTTTTCTTTTTCGTGCTCTGGACCCAAACATGAAAAAGATTCCGAGTGTACTTTGTGTCTTTGTCATGCTCGTTAAACTCTAAAGAACAAAGAAACAAGTTTATTGTTGTAAGCCCCATTTCTCGTAACCAAATGGATCTTTCCGAGTGATCTTGCTTTCCTTCACACTCATAAAACTCAAGCTATTTATATGCTGTTATTGAAGGAGCGTTGGGTAGGTGGTAATTTAACCTTTTTCGGACCTTCCCGACTAAGTACGAAAAAGGTTCACCTTTTCTTCTTCGGAAGTTAAGAGAGTTCTTTTGAGGTTTGTTTTATACTTTTTCGGCCTTAAGAGACTAAATTGGACGAAAAAGGACCCCCTTGGAGTCTTCTTTGGCGTTTTCAGACTCTCTAAATATGAAAGCACCAAGCGAGCATGTACTAGTTCGGGCTCGTTAAATCCACGGATTAGTGTATCAAGAATTATTTTCCTATCTCTTCAAGCTTGTTAAAAAATGAAGAGGGAACCGAGTTGGCTTTCCTAGACTCGTTAAAACTTAACAGGGAAGGAAAGGAAGAAGTTTTCTCTTGTTTTCAGTAATGGCAGCCTATCATCCTTGAACATAGCACTCTTTGCCTTCCGATATCCATGTTTCAGTGTACATCTGTGTTCAGCTATCACTTCGAGTTTTCTGACTCCTCCTCTTGTCCATTATACCTGGGGAATCTAATCATGTCTCCTACATGACAGATAAGTCTAGTTGTCCTATCTATCTGTTATACGCTGCCTTGGGTCATCTCTATGTCGTGCTCACTGTTCAAGGATTCTTCCCAATATCTGATTTATAGCCTGATCCGATCACTGTTGTATCTGTTATCCTTTTCCTTGTGTCTACCTTCTTTTGCCCAGTCCCTAGTCACTCTTGTGATCCGTTGGAGGATCTATTGCCTTCCCTATCATAGCATGGTTCAGTTTCAACACTTCCTGATGACGAAGACCTAGAGTTTGATGGTAGTACCTCTGGATTCACTTTCATCATTGGTGAACTCCTTTGCTTTAGTTGTCAATTATCATCTATTGGTTGACAAACTGTTGAATCCTCTCCATGTTCGACTTCAGCTTACCCTTATTCACATGGCTAGGATTGTACTTGGTTCTTTGGGTTCCTGTATGAAGACCTTAGTTCCTCACTTATGAACTAAGTTGCGCAAGACTATGTCCAGTTTCTATCTCTAGCTTCCAGATTTTTGAAGACTCATCATTATTGTATTGTGGCTTTGATCCACCTTTGTACATACGTGGTTTTACCCGTATTATATGATGTACTCTCATACTGTAAAGGAGCTAGTGTTCCAGTAAATTGAACATAGAATCCTTAGATATAGCTTTGTATATGACATTATTATGTATTGGTTTCAGGTACTCCTTCTGCTCCACTGGACTTCTGAGTTTCTCCAGAGTTATATATTATAATGTATTTTGGCCATCGTTCCCCTCTGACCTCACACATTAGGGGGCATCTGTTATACAGCTGAATGGCACCTCTCCATCCGAGTGCTGATATCCCTCATGTCGGCACACAAAAGGACACTTATGGATAGAGGTTTTCCCATTTCCACTATACCTTGGCTCATCAGGAAATACATTGCCTATATGCCCAGCTGATTACTTTGCCATTTTGTGATTTTGAGTTGCATGCGCGACTATCTCTATTGACATGTCGCGCATCATGCGCGAGTCTCATGTTTAGCAAGTCGCGCATACTTGTATGCGCGGGTTGCCTTTGTATAGAGTCGCGTATCATACGAGGGTTGTCTTACTACAGACCCGCGTATGCCTTCCTCAAAATTAATATTTAAAAACACGAGTTAATGGGAGATTTGTTTACTCATTT
>LPNX010952853.1:118374-137119 GCA_001517045.1 Pseudotsuga menziesii | reverse complement strand
TTTCCTTCAATGGCTATAAAGAATATATATATATATATATATATATATATATATATACGCTTGTATTTTGCATTTTGATTTTTTTTTCTTTAAAAACAGAACGCATAAATTTTGGTTTTTTTGCGTTTTGCTTTTGGTTTTTTCTTTAAAAACAAAAAGCATAAACTTTTGTTTTTGCATTTTGTTTTTGTTTTTTTTTTAACACAAAACGCATAATGTTTTGTTTCTTTGTTGCTTTTGTGTTTTTTTCTCCAAACCGTTAAACAAAAAAACCAAAAGAAAAATGTTACATGGGGTAAGAAAAATAATGCATGCTGATGTATATTAATGTTATTTAAATTAGTTTGTTTTTTAATTATATCTTTAAAGAGTCTTTGAGGGATAATTTTTTTTTTATCCAAGCGGAGTGGATTTTTAACTATTTATAGTATTAGTGATGAGAGTATGTACAAATTCATTATTTCAAGTTAATGGTTTATAAATTTTGTTAAATAAAGTGGTTTATGTGATTATTTTCATTCACACATAAAAAAAACTAATTGGCTTTGTCCTTTCAAAATGTTTAAAAATGTGTCATTGATTATATTTTATGTGAATTTTGAAGATGATAAAAATATGTTAAACTTAATTTCTCATGTAATGTTATGTTTAAGATGTTTCTAGCATTTTCTTGATTGGTCTCCACAATTTTACCTTGTGTAATAAGGAGTTCCTTTCATTAATGAGTTTAGTTTGCTTTAATAGAAGGGATCGAAGCTCTCCTACTACCATGAGTCTCAAGAGAATAAATTATGTAAAGAGTCTGACTAGATTGAATTCTATAAATAATTTAGTGAAAATGGTTAAAGGGGTGGGATCTTTTCATTATACTGAGAAAAATCATTCCAGGTCTGTAAGTATTGATTCGCAGCAGGAGAAGTATCTAAAAATAATCGGTAGCCACAGCTGCAAAGATGACGAAATCCCTAAAGGATGTTTGGCTGTCTAGGTTGGCGAATAACGGAGGATATTTGTGATTCCGAGTGTCTACTTATCCCATCCGATTTTCCTTATGTTTCTTGATAAGGCTCATGAAGAATATGGTTTCAAGGAGACATCGGCTTTGATGGTGGCCTGCATCGTTGATATTTTAGAGGAATCGTTGTGTCTTATTGAGTGCAGTCAGTTGACCACTGCACAGTGCGATTTGGCAAACAAAAACAAGATGTACTCCTCATGAGTGGACTAAAATAAAAACCAGGACAACCATGAAGCCAACATAATTCCAAAAAAATAACATGAAGTTCAAATTTATTGTATTTGATGAGCATATGTACATATAATGATAAGGGAGATGTATCCCATATGTAATTCTAGTAAGAAAGGGTGATGTACACCAAATGATTATAAAATAAGATTGTGAAACAAACAAATATAAGTTGTAAAAAGTTGGATTAATTGTTAGTGTAAGTTCCCTCTTGTAAACCCCCCAATCCTTTGTAAAATTTGGAAGTTTATTGTATTCGTCTTCTCGTGAGGAGCCCAAGGCCAAGACCCCACTAGTAAGACCTTGAAATTGTTACAGCCTAAGTTCCAAGTAGTACGTTTAGGTTGTAGACACATCTTAATCACAGGAAAATTGAACGTATAAGGGCAAAAGAGTATGGTTAGGGATTCCTAATTTACTGCCAGAATTAGCCTGAAAAACTACTCTAGCCTAGTCATTAGCTATAAGTATAATTAAGCTAGGACAGAGGAAAATTACCCTCTTCTCGACCTTGACACAAAGGGGCAAGTAGTTATAAGTTTAAACGATAAGAACAAGGGGAAAACCACGAAGAGATTACATAGAAAGGGACATCAGATAATTATATAAAAACATATATGGATAACAATGGAGCATGATTGATGCATGTATCTATATATGTATCCAAGATTATTATATATATAATAGTGATAAAAAGAACTTATGTATAAAAATACATAAAAGACATATGCATAAATTGGAGCGTCGTCTTATGTATGCATGAATATATAGGTATGAGTATCATATATGAGGAGTGTCATGTACATATACATGCAGCAATTATTTAATGCAATTACATATATATACATATCTATATGAATATTATATATAACGGCATAGTGCATATATTGAAAAGGAATCGCGTATATAGTATATATATATATATATAACCCTACAATGGAGCATTTAATTGGAGAGACATTGATTATGGGGGTTTCATTTTATCCTAACTTATAGCCTCCGACTATGAAAGCGTTACCAAAAATTCATGTTCATTAATTAAAAGGCAGTAAGAAGGGGAAAGACTATGTCACGAGGGACGCATGCCTGTAGAAATTTTTCCGGACAGCCAAAATTTAGGAAGGCCGCCCCGGCAAAGACAGTGGCAATTTTATTGCCAGACTATTGGGAATTTGGTGTGCCATGGGAAAAGATCCTTTTAGTTATTTATAGGTTGAGAAATCTTGAGAAAGGGGGCGCGGCCTCTTCTTGGGGAAAAGAGGAAAAAAATCCCGTCGCTGGATAGAAAGTAGGAGGCTTGCGTTTCCAGAAAAGATCTAATGTGCGTTTGAGGAATATCCCTACCTTAGTGAGGAGAACACAATCTCTGCACTCTTATGGAGGGTTTGATCTGTCTGCGGCCTGGGAAATAAGGTGGATAGTGCTTGTGTTTTAGTTCTTTTACTGGCTGCATCTGATCAATATGCAAGCCAAGGAATGGCGCCCGACCTGTTGGATTTTTTTCTTCTGACCACGTCTGAGGAGAAGGGAACCGACGATTTCAGGATTACTGGATGCTTTTTTTGCGAATGGAACCCCCGCCCCTTGCCCTTTGTGGCATACGAGCTATCTGGTATGCGTTGACTGATTACTGTTTTAGAGCTCTTAAGTTTAAGATACGTAGTGTATGATCTACCCTTGCATGTGGATTTAATGTAGTGATACTATCGGATTAAATTTTTATAGAACCATATCTTGTTTACTATATCAAGGGAGGCAAGAGTGTAGAATGTTAGAGACAACTTTGAGATGTTCTATATTCTGGTTTTTGGCTAGAAGAACTCTTTCCACAGCGATAACTTGTGGATATCTAATTTCCTTAGCTACGCTGTGAAGTATTGAACCTAGGGTCATCTATGGCTGCGCTGTAAATAAAGATTTTCATTAAAAGCTATGCCGGGATCTACCTTTGAAACGTGGCCTCTATTAATGTTTTCGATCTAAACTCCTGTAGGGTTGATACATATGAATCTTTTTCCCCTAAGGAGGTTATGCTTTAAACAGCTCTATTTTAAGTATGGTTTGAACCTGTTTACATCCAGAATTTACTGGAATGGCAGTCAATCTAATGCAGATTACATTATCGCTTTGATTAGGTCTATGGGGGTGTAAATAAACGTTGGTGCATACTGTTTTGCTTACATTCGGCCAATTGAGTTTAACAGGTATTTTAGTTCTTTGAATGGTCAGTATGTATATATATACAGGGCCTCGATAAAGGTATTATCCACAAAGAAATGATGTAGTCAAATGGTTATAACAGTAAACTTCAAAGCCTATACACAACTGGGATAACCTGGTATGAATGATCCTAATGCATGCATGTATCATCTGTGGGAAAAACGTGCCGGTTTGATCTAGCGTTTCACTGATTGGCGATTCCACCATTTGCCAATTTTGCCTATCAGGCGTGGATAGACAATAATACAGTGTCTCTAGGATGGTAGCATAAAGCTACCTAGTATGAATCGTCCTATTGTCTGTATATATTCTCTGTGGGAAAACGTGCCGGATTGATCTAGCACTTCATCGAATTGCGTTTTTCACCATTTAGGGTTGAGATAAAAGAATTTAAACAAACAAAAACCCCTTCATTTTTCCATGGGATTTGATTGATAGGGTGTATAGACCATGATCTGCTACAGGTAAAAAAAAAAATGAATTAGAACGTATGCACTTCTGCAATGGAAGGGTCTGAGTTCACAAGCTGTTTTACTTTAAAAACTATGGGTATGGCTATGTATTAAATATTATATAGGTCCCCATGCCAAGAACGCAATGGGGAAGTAGATTAAGAGACACTCTGGGAGAGAGTCTCCGAGATTTGTAGATGGAAAAGTATGGCAATAACAATCTCTTAATAAAATGAATGTCGCAGGCATGTGACACCTTTTGGTGGACGTAACCCCAAGGTTGGGGTGAACCACGTACATCTTTGTCTGTCTTGTCTTCTTTTCATGTGTCTATTTGTTTTTACTATTTCTACGTTTGTTTTGTGTATCTATGGTAGATGAATGGATGAATGTTTTGTAAAGATATGCTTTTGGTGTGGTTGGAAGTACTTCTCAATATGATACATTACTTAGAAAAATAAGCAGTGAGTAATATGTTCCATATTGTTAGACGAATTTGGCAGTGTTTTCTCCAATAAGTACACGTTCTCCTGTCTTCCACAATAAGTAAACATCTTATGCAGGAATTGAATTGGATATGTAATGCCATTTAAGAATTAAATAATGTTACCATCACACTAACAGATAAATCAAAGGAAAGTTATTTTCCATGCACGATGTTCGCTTTACATGTGTTTGGAGAGTTACAGGGATGATACCTATTATGTTCCAGCACTTGCTATTAAAATGATTAGCTCTTTAAAGTTTAGACAAGCCATCCTTTGCTTAAGGTGATGATAGAAGATACCTCAAGGGGAGTTTACCTAAGAGTCTCATTGTTTAATTGCAAATCAATGATGCTGAATTCATACCTTCCAAATCTTATGTTGTCATTAAGATTAGTATTTGCACCATAAATGAAGATGTATTATATCATAACTTCAAGGTAAGGCCTTCTTTGGAAAACCACTAATCTAAAGAAAGATGATAGTGCATGAAAGATTTTAGGTGTGTCTTAAGTCATGAGATGATTACTTAATCATATGTATATTCGAAGGCATAATAAGCTTGCTTGGTTATGCTATAAACATTGATCTCGACAAAGTGGATGCAAATTGCATGTTTGGTTTTTTATATAGAGGAGAACAGATTTCGAATTTGTAAAAGGATTGTTTTACAATATGTGTAGGTCGACTTTTTGATTGAACATGCTTCTTGAAACAACTTTTAAAATCTTCCACTAATGGCGTAGACTCATTTTGCAGTAACAACTAAGTGTAAATCTTACACTTTTCACACATAACTGTTTTGAGGTATGAGGGGTACATTACATATGGTATCGGAGCCTGAGTTGAAACACTTGGGCGTAATTGGGCTCAAAAATGCTCCTACATGGTTTATTTTTGAACTACATGTCTACTGACCTTGGAGTTGTGCAGGGGAGGATGGAACATTGGCCCAAAAATCACAACAAAGATGACCCAATACCTTGTCAGCTCAATGTGAGACCCGAGCATGAAGTACATAGGTATCTAGTTATTTCCTTGATCACGTACGAATATGTTTACAACTAAGCTAAGACGATTGCTTCATCTCTATTTGGGTTTCCCCAATAGACTTTAAAGAGGTATAGAAGTCTTCTTGACTTTAAAGAGGTATAGAAGTCTTCTTGGTCAAACTCATGGTTGTCGAAAGTTCTATAGTAGTTCCTATTATAATAGTAATGTGGGATTTGAAATTCATAGTTGAATTGGTTGTAACTGAACTAATATGAGTGGAAAAAATTGCGATAGGTTACACAGTAAATAATGTTGTTAGAAAATAGCATTAAAAGGGTTACCTAATTACCTAAATAGCTAATGCTGATTGAGTATTGATTGTAACTCTTCCCTACTTTATTAGGGGTTCATTAATTGTAAATGTAAGTGGCTCATCAAAATATACTCCAAGTCATAGAGGTATCACGTTGGGGATTACAGTTATAGATGCATAAAATACATATATAACTTACCTGAGTCCCTTGAGGATAGCAAGGCAGCTATTAAAATGGGAACCTAATGAGATGATTGCTTAGGAGTAACTTTATGAGATTAGCCGCAAAACTATCATGCATAGTAAAAAAGATTTAAGCATAAGCTAAGCAATGCTAAAAACATAGGTTGTACTTTTAAAACTATACGAGTACAAACTTTATTAAATAAATGTTAGGAATACTAACATTGAAGCACCTCTTTACACTTGGGGTTGCATGCAAAACCATGAACAAATAAATTCCACAAAGGCATGTGGATGAGCTACTCATCGTAACATGTTGGGTGGTTTGATGACAACCATGTCACACATGTGAACTAGGCTTATCTTACGTTGAAAGGCTTGTTCCCTTTGTAATTTTCCTTGGGCATTAGCACTATTGAAGAATTGCTTTGTTATCTAAAGCATCGCGTATTGAAAGTGAATGCCGTGAATCCTCCAACAACCTTGTGTTCAACATTCGTATCATTTGTTTCACATCCGAGTTTATTGCCCATTGAAATTGCTCAATATCTTTTGGAGTTGCTGCTGATATAGGAAACCCTTTGACCTTATGGTTGACTACTGAGATCGGAATCCTTATTTGGCTTCCAAATTTAATCAGGTATCAATTCTAAAATTCATTTGCTGAAATTATAATTATTGGTGAGTTTTTCTTTTGACACTTAATCTCCTCCCTTGCGATGTGAATATTAAGGGTCCGATTTAATGCTTAAAGAATGCTTGACACATTTCTTCACCTGGTAGTAAAATGGAGGATTGAAAGTTGATAATGATTTTTGTGGAAATAAATCCAGTAATAGAGGTATTGAAGTTTTTTGTTTTAAAAACCATTGCTTGTTCACTAAAGTGACAAATATAAATGCAAGTCCCATAGTATCTCTTTTGAACTTTGACATTGTTGGATTGAGCATTGAAAATGCTTAAAGAGGCAGATTGGAAAATGTACTTCTTGATCTATGTTGATCTTGCTAGAGTAATAAAAGGATATTGGTGAATGATGTATTACATACTGAAATGTTTTTGTATAGTTACAAGTACCAACGTCATAATTGCTAAGTAGATAAATTCTTGGAGTCATACTCTTATATTGTGAATGTTCTAGGATTGGGTCCTTGTGCTTAGATTTGAGTTTTGATCTTGAACTGTCTTGTGTTTTGATTAGCCCATGGATGGTACATTCATTTTTGAATATTGATCTCGTAGACAAATGGACTATTTGTTGGATTGGTATCATATGTCTATTTGTAGATTCTAGTAAGAACCCTAGAATTGGTTCTGGTGCTAAGGATCTTGTTGGTAATCTTGTGATTTAAAAACCATTAAGAGTTTGATAACATTGTTGTTGCTTGGATGATGTTAAGATTAGCATTTTAAGAGCCTATATGGATTTGATTATCTAAAGATATTGATGTTAGAAAAAAATAAATGAGTTGATGAATGCTGTATAATGTTACATGCTAACATGGCACGATAGGCCAGGAACACTATTGGTTGGAGCCGACTGTTAGAAAAAAATTTGTTGCCATAGATAAGGAGGTTAAGTATGGGTGATGTTTTACTCAATATAATTGTCAAACCATGATTTTTATTTATAAACAATATCTAACTGTTGATGATGTTGTTGCATACTAACATTGCAGGATTCACCGAGATTATGACCATTGCTACATCGAAGTACATTATGGTATATAAATCTGCTTGTGTATGTATGTTACTCTCAATTGCTCAGAAAAAGGAGTAAGGAGTAATTTTTTTTGTTTTTTTTACGAGGATATGTAACTCATGAATGATGATTAAAAAAAGAAAAAAATCGATGCAAATTATGAAAATTGATTATTGCAATTTTGAGTTATCAATGAATGCTTTGACTGACTATGTAAGTTAATTCATCAACCGGGACAATGACAATAAGTTCATGAAAGCACCATGGAGTGTGCATTGCAATAATCAAGGTTAAAATTCATACAAATACGAACAAGGAAAAATTTTGGATGCTGCGTGAGCACCGTGGTGTTAGGCAAGTGATTGCCGCATGAGCACACTGGTGTTAGGCATATATGCTGTAGGAGCACAATGGTGTTAGGAAAGTGATTACCGCGTGAGCACATTGGTGTTAGGCATATGGGGTGGCAAAAGACCTAGGCAAAAATTTGGAAATATGGAAAGACAGGACGCTGTTTGATGTCGCTGAGGAGAGTAACCTCAGAATTATTGTACGTCCACACCAAAAAAGGAAAAAGAAACTCAAAGGGAGTTTGGAAAAACATAATGAACATAAAAACAATTTTAAATGAATTTCCCAAAATACTGTTACATTGCTTAATGTGAAGAATGGTTCCTCAGGTAGAGGACAACCTAATTGACCAAATGATGGAGTTAAAACCAACAGAAAAGGGTAGTAATCATGTTTCATTTGCATTATGAAAATGATTGGATATCCAGAAAATTGCATATTATTACAATGCAAAAGAATCTATGGCATATGTTTAAATCAATTACAATTTTTGAACATGAATTGCTGAGAATTTTTTTTGGCTAGACCCGAACCTTGTGCAGGTAATTGCAGGTCTTGAATGATGGGGACTAGAGAAGTATCAAAGGATCTCCAGGGTTAAGAATGAATAGATGAAAAGAAGAAAAGATGAATCAGGATACGAGGGAAATGGTCGAAGGACAAGAACACTGAGGTCGGTGTTGTTTTTAAGGGGAGGAGGATGTAATGTCCCTCTTGTAAACCCCCCAATCCTTTGTAAAATTTGGAACTTTATTGTATTCATCTTTTGGTGAGGAGCCCAATGCCAAGGCCCCACCAGTAAGACCTTGAAATTGTTATAGCCTAAGTTCCAAGTAGTATGTTTAGGTTGCAAACACATCTTAATGACGGGAAAATTGAACGTATAACGGCAAAACAGTATGGTTAGGGATTCCTAATTTACTGCCATAATTAGCCCCAAAAACTACTCTAGCATAGCCATTAGCTATAAGTATAATTAAGCTAGGACAGAGTAAAATTACCCTCTTATCAACCTTGACACAAAGGGGCAAGTAGTTATAAGTTTAAACGATAAGAACAAGGGGAAAACCATGAAGAGATTACATAGAAAGGGACATCAGATAATTATATAAAAACATATATGGATAACAATGGAGCATGATTGATGCATGTATCTATATATGTATCCAAGAGTATTATTTATATAATAGTGATAAAAAGAACTTATGTATAAAAATACGTAAAAGACATATGCATAAAATGGAGCGTTGTCTTATGCATGCATGAATATATATGCATGAATATATAGGTATGAGTATCATATATGAGGAGCGTCATGTACATATACATGGAGCAATTATTTCATGCAATTACATATATATACATATATATATATGAATATTATATATAACGGCATAGCGCATATATTGAAAAGGAATCTCCTATATAGTATACATATATATATAACCCTACAATGGAGCATTTAATTGGAGAGACATTGATTATGGGGGTTTCATTTTATCCTGACTTATAGCCTCTGACTGTGAAAGCGTTACCAGAAATTCATGTTCATTAATTAAAAGGTAGTAAGAAGGGGAAAGACTATGTCAGGCGGGACACATGCCTGTGGAAATTTTTCCGGACAGCCAAAATTTAGGAAGGCCGCCCCGGTAGAAACAGTGGCAATTTTATTGCCAGACTATTGGGAATTTGGCATGCCATGGGAAAATATCCTTTTAGTTATTTATAGGCTGAGAAATCTTGAGAAAGGGGGCGCGGCCTCTTCTTGGGGAAAAGAGGAAAAAAATCCCATCGCTGGATAGAAAGTAGGATGCTTGCGTTTTCAGAAAAGATCCAATGTACCTTTGAGGAATATCCCTACCTTAGTGAGGAAAACCCAATCTCTGCACTCCTGTGGATGGTTTGATCTGTCTGTGGCTTGGGAAATGAGGTGGATAGTGCTTGTGTTTTAGTTCTTTTACTAGCTGCATCTGATCAATATGCAAGCCAAGGAATGGTGCCCGACCTATTGGATTATTTTCTTCTGACCACGTCTGAGGAGAAGGAACTGGCAATTTCAGGATTACTGAATGTTTTTTTTTGGGAATGGAACCCCTGGACCCTGCCCTTTGTGGCATATGAGCTATCTGGTATGCGTTGACTGATTATTGTTTTAGAGCTCTGAAGGTTAAGATATGTAGTGTATGATCTACCCTTGCATGTGGATTTAATATAGTGATACTATCGGATTAAAATTTTATAGAACCATATCTTGTTGACTGTATCAAGCGAGGCAAGAGTGTAGAATGTTAGAGACAACTTTGAGATGTTCTATATTCTGGTTTTTGGGTAGAAGAACCCTTGCCACAGTGATAACTCATGGATATCTAATTTCCTTAGCTACGCTGTGAAGTATTGAACCTAGGGTCATCTATGGCTGCACTATAAATAAAGATTTTCATTAAAAGCTATGTCGGGATTTACTTTTGAAACGTGGCCTCTACTAATGTTTTCAATCTAAACTCCTATAGGGTTGACACATATGAATCTTTTTCCCCTGAGGAGGTTATGCATTCAACAACTCTATTTTAAGTATGGTTTGAACCTGTTTACAACCAGAATTTATTGGAATGGCAGTAAATCTAACGCAAATTACATTATCGCTTTGATTAGGTCTATGGGAGTGTAAATAAACGTTGATGCATACTTTTTTCCTAACATTCGGCCAATTGAGTTTAAAGGGTATTTTAGTTCCTTGAATGGTCAGTATGTCTATATATATAGGGCCTCGATAAAGGTATTATCCACTTAGAACTGATGTAGTCAAATGGTTATAACAGTAAACTTCAAAGCCTATACACGCCTGGGATAACCTTGTATGAATGATCATAATGCTTGCACGTATCCTTTGTGGGAAAAACGTGCTAGTTTGATCTAGCGTTTCACCGATTGGAAATTACACCATTTACCAATTTTGCCTATCAGGCGTCGATAAATAATAATACATCGTCTCGAGGATAGTAGCATAAAGCTATCTGGAAATGGGACATGCCATTAAAAACCACCCTCCTTCTCTCCTAGTTAGCGTTGGAAAACTTTACATGCTGGGATAACCCGATATGAATAGTCCTATTGTCTGTATATATTCTCTTTGGGAAAACATGCCGGATTGATCTAGCACTTCACCGAATTGCATTTTTCACCATTTAGGGTTGAGATAAAAGAATTTAAACAAACAAAAACCCCTTCATTTTTCCACGGGATTGATTGATAGGGTGTATAGACCATGATCTGCTACAGGTAAAAAAAAATGAATTAGAACGTATGCACTTCGGGAATGGAAGGGTCTGAGTTCACAAGCTGTTTTACTTTAAAAGATATGGGTATGGATATGTATTAACTATTATATAGGTGCCCATGCCAAGAACGCAATGGGGAAGTAGATTAAAGGAGAGAGTCTCCGAGATTTGTAGATGGAAAAGTATGGCAACATTAAGGTTGCAGATTGTAAATCTCTTAATAAAATGAATGTCGCAGGAATGTGACACCTTTTGGTGGACGTAACCCCAAGGTTGGGGTGAACCACGTAAATCTTTGTCTGTCTTGTCTTATTTTCATGTGTCTATTTGTTTTTACTATTCCCACGTTTGTTTTGTGTATCTATGGTAGATGAATGGATGAATGTTTTGTAAAGATATGCTTTTCGTGTGATTGGAAGTACTTCTCAATATGATACATTACTTAGAAAAATAAGCAGTGAGTAATACGTTCCATATTTTTTGACGAATATGGCAATGTTTTCTCCAATAAGTACACGTTCTCCTGTCTTCCACAATAAGTAAACATCGTATGTAGGAATTGAATTGGATATGTAATGCCATTTAAGAATTAAAGAATGTTAGCATCACACTAACAGATAAATCAAAGGAAAGTTATTTTCCATGCACCATGTTCGCTTTACATGTGTTTGGAGAGTTACAGGGATGATACCTATTATGTTCTAGCACTAACTATTAAAATGATTAGCTCTTTAAATTTTAGACAAGCCATCCTTTGCTTAAGGTGATTACAGAAGATACCTCAAGGGGAGTTTACCTAAGAGTCTTATTGTTTAATTGCAAATCAATGATGCTGAATTCAGACCTTCCAAATCTTATGTTGTCATTAAGTTTAGTATTTGCACCATAAATGAAGATGTATTATATCATAACTTCAAGGTAAGGCCTTCCTTGGAAAACCACTAATCTAAAGAAAGATGATAGTGCATGAAAGATTTTAGGTGTGTCTTAAGTCATGAGATGATTACTTAATCATATGTATATTCGAAGGCATAATAAGCTTGCTTGGTTATGCTATAAACATTGATCTCGACAAAGTGGATGCAAATTGCATGTTTGGTTTTTTATATAGAGGAGAACAGATTTCGAATTTGTAAAAGGATTGTTTTAAAATATGTGTAGTTTGACTTTTTGATTAAACATGCTTCTTGAAACAACTTTTAAAATCTGCCACTAATGGCATAGAATCATTTTGCAGTAACAAATAAGTATAAATATTACACTTTTCACACATAATTGTTTTGAGGTATGAGGGGTATATTACAGTTAGTGTATGGAACCATGTAAAAAGATTCCTAGTGTGGTATTAACCAGTGTATCTTACCATGAAAGCCTTGAGGTGAAAGCTATTGCAACATGCACCCACATCACTTAAAAAAGGAAATGGAATCCTGAAGATAAGAAAACATCTTATCTTCAAACACAATGACAAGGCTGGTTTGTCTTTGTCTTTTAAGCTACTTTTTAGGCTTGTTAGTTCCTTCTTATTTTTTAAGTTGTTTTTTGCATGGTTATCATTATCTTTTGTTTATCTGTTATGCAACCTCTCTTACTGTTGGCAACAACAATTATAGCTCATCTCAAAACACAACAAGTTTCACATGAGATCATTGATTTGGAACTTATTGTTTTGTTGGACATGCATTCAGACAATAGTGTCAAGGCTGTATGTGCTTAAGGGATATTAGGTCCTTTAAAATTTTCTCAAGATTAAAGCCGAGTTTCTTCTCTATAACGTATGTCGATATTTAAAATAATGTTTCTTCTTTGGAGGTTTCCATTGGATTTGTTAAGGAATGGGGATCCATGCTTCAAAACATTTCACCTCAATGGCTTCATGGTAAGATAAGATAGTAGAAAACATTTCCTTGCTACCTTAGTCCTAATGATTCAAAGATCCGAAGAGTTTACTCATGAGGTCAATACCACACCAGGAATACTTCATTGGGGAGAAATTGACAAGGAATTGCAGTTTCTGATTGAAAAACTTTATGCCATTTCCAGAGCTTACTTCCATGTATAATATGATTTGCATTCATGTTTGTTTTGTACTAGTTGTTTTATATGATTTTTATGGTATATACATGAGTCTTTAGTACTATTTTTTGGAAATTTCTAAGTGATCCAGCTGTTCACGTAGTACTGGATCTTTTCGAGGAAGAAGATCAGTTTAACCATGAATTTTCCCTAAAAGATAAGCTTGATCAAAGAGTTGGCCCTTGGTATATTTCCTTCAAATTTCTTCATTAAGAGCCTGTCTTTTTTTAAGATTTTCATACTTTATATGCCTTTGTGTTTTCAATATGCAATATGGAAATTGCTTATGATATGGTATATTAAATTTAAGTGCTATGGTGACTTAGATGTCACTTGTGTGCAGAAGTTTATTTATCCATTTACATGCATTCTTCATGAGGGAGAAATTGACAAACAATTAGAGTTTCTACTTGAAGGACTTGCAATTTGGAAAGCTAACTTCCAAGTATAATATGATGTGAATTACTTTTTGTGTTATAGTAGTTGGTTTGTATGATTTTTATGGCATGTGCATGAATCTTTAGTACTATTTTTCTGAAATTTATAGGGTTATCTATTTGTTCATCCATAACTGGATCTTTTAAAGAAAAAAGATCAGTTTACCAATGAATTTTTCCAAGAAGATTTAAGCTTTATCAAAGAGTTGGCATTGGTATCTTTCCTTTGGATTTATTCATTAACATACCTAACAACATTGTTATTAATTTTATCAAAACTTGACTTATAGGTTTGTTGACATCTTCCCTGAAAAATATAATTAGTTTGAGAGACAAGTTCCAATTCTTGTGAGGTTCTTGCATACACCTTTTTTTCTGATTTTATACCAATCTACTTGTATACCTAATTTCGTATATAAATCTACTTGTATACCAATAAGTTTTTTCCTTGCATTATCTTCCTTTTTTGTGATTAGTAAATAATGTTTTTATTTACACTCTCATCTTTGACTTCATCAGAATTTATGTGATTCTGCAACGTACTCCATCATTTTCTGTAACAACAATTACTAATTGCGCTTATTCCTAAAATCAATCTTATAAACTCGAAAAACATTTGGGAATTTATCCTTGAAATTCTTAAATTAAGTCGCTACATTCCGATCTGTTATTTTATAAAATCCATTTAATGATCTTAAATAAAAATTAAATTATCTTGGAAATATTTGATAATGGATTTACTGTTTCTTTCAATTGCTATATGTTTAGTTTAAATTTCAAAGTTTAATTGTGCAACTTTTGTTCATAATTGTTGTCACCAATAGAGTTTCCTCTAGTAATTAAAGTTGGAACAACTCATTAACATGCCAAAAAGATAACACATCCCTCTACATGGATTCATGTTGAACAATCCTCAATTCTTATTTTTCCTTTCTACCAACAATCGTTATAAATTCTTGAAGTGAAAGACGAAGTTGGAATTCAAAGAATTGATATACAACATCAAAGGTATAATAACCAATGTAGGTACACATTGACAAGTTCTAATAAAATTTGGCAAACCCAAGCTATCAATAAATGTAATTTTCCAAAATAATATCTCTCAGTTCATTGTACTTTTTTTTATGCATATGTTTATTCCAGTTCGGTTGTAGGAGTATGTTTTTTATTCAGTTTGTGGGAAAATGTTTATGCATTTAGTAGCATGCCTATATTAATCTTGTATCTACACAAAACTGTCTCTGCAATTGGGTTTATGTTTTAACTCATTTTTTCACTATGAGAGGATTACTTGTTTTTTTGTAAAATCAAATTATTCAATTCCAACAACAGACTATGTTCAAGCATTTTGTATTGCATTTCCTCTCAATTCTGATAGGATTTACTTATCTATAGATATCAAAGAAAAATTGTAAAGTTCCTTCAGGTTAATATGTTAATCTTATTAAATACCATGATTGTTATATTCACATTTGAAATGTCTTTTGTCACATGTTTTTTATCTTATCATTATGTGTTTCTTCTGCAGTTGCTCCATTCAACTATGCACATCTATCTCCAAAACAGATGCACCAAGTTCTCAAAGCAAAGAATTCAAAAAAGAACTTTACACTCTGGAGAAGAGAAAGGGTCAGTTCCATTTCGGAGGACAAGGATACCATGTTCATTTTGCAAGACAATATATTTTGGAACTGGACCAATATGTTTGCAACACCATCTTTTTTTTTGAATACTACATGAATTCTTATTTTTCATTTTGTACTTTCATTCATATCAAACATGTTTTTATTTTTTTTATAGTTGTTACTGCATCAGTTATAACAACACATTGGAGTCTTTTCTTGCTGAGATTAATTTTTTTCATGCTATGCCAAAGTATGACGTGATGTTCATTATAAATCCCATTTAGCATTGTTCTCTTTCTAAAAAGCAATGTGTAAAAATATCTTGTGGCATCCCATGCCAAATTGTAATGTGACATTAATTGGAAATCCCTACTTGCCGTTTTTTAAAAGTGTTAATTACACTAAACTTGTTATTTATTGTGACTTGGATTATTCTAATCCTTTGAGAAATTGCACTATTCCATTTTGTTGTGGTATTATTGTTAAAAGAAGCTACTCCAGGAAGTTATTATTTTACAACATATTGCCTTTTCCCATACACTCTTCGCATGCAGAGAAGACTTAGTGTTCCTCCTAAATTTCGATGATGCTCGGAACCATGCATAATTTTTCAACCCCCATCACTAGGGATTTAAAATAGCCCATGTTAATGTTTGTAGCCTCGAAGGTTTCATCCTTTAATAGATTCAAAGAAATAATAATATTTTATTATTATTTTATATTAATGTATAAGTTGGTTTAAAGGTTACCTCTTAAACAATTATAAATAATATTTTATTATTATTTAATATTATTTTATATTAATACATAAGTTGATAAAAAAATATGAAAAGGTTAACAATTAAATAAGGACAAAGAGAAGTGACGACCTTTCATTTATTTGTGTATCCAATTCAATTCTTGTTAAGGAGGGTCGCAAGGTTTCTTCCCTCTAGAAGGGTTTTCATAATAAATTCTAAATTTCTGTGTCTTCAATAAACATAGGCTACTTCTTGAATCACCAAGGAAATGGGAGGTGGCCCAACAGAAAATTTCACTACTATGGCCATTACTAAAGTCTATATGTAGATTTCTCTAGAAATTAGTAGTATCTTTTCGAGTACACAATTAGCTTATAGTGCGAGTCACCTCCTGAATTGAATTCTTAGTTCAATTTTATCTCTGTAAGTCCATTTCTAGACAAGTGAAACTAAATGAAGTCCAAGGGAAACGAGGACTTTGAGAAACTGACCACATAATTTAAATTTCAATACATATATAACCCCATACCTATATAAATTCCAATACCTATATAATCCTTTCAACTTGGTGATCCCACATGTGATAATTCTACACAAAATGATAACAGATATGAAGATCAAAAGAACTAAAAGCATTATCCTTTTAACTTAGTGACTCGTAGCCTCGACATGTGATGCAACTCATAGTTTTTACATGTGATAATGCTGCAGAAAATGATAACAGATATGAAGATCAGAAGAATTGAAAGAATTATCCTTTTAACTTAGTGGTTCATAGTTTTGAAGGCTCACAAGAATGAGCTACATCATAGGATAAAAACCTGAAAGATCCAAATGCACAATTAGCAAATCCGCAATGAGACTATCCTATCAAGAAGATCGTATCATAACAATTGAATTCTTAATTCAATTTTAGCTGTGTAAGTCTATTTGTATTTGTTCAAGTGTAACTATCCTACTTTCTCTCTGGTTATTTCTCATTCTGTAATCTTCCATCTTGATGTAAATTCTAAAATATTCATTTGATTCAACACTTGTCTCATGGATTGCAATATTACAAATTACTAAGTTTGAGAAAGGAGTTCCTATAATAAACTTCTATTTAAATATTGCAAGGTATTAAAGTTTAGAAATGAGTCACTGTAATAAATTTTTATAAAAATAGAGACATTTTATAATAACTATTAAAAATTCAAATATAATATATATATATATAATAAAAAAAATAACAATAAGATAGAAGCAAGTGTAATCATTTCTATTAAAATATATGAACTCTTATATAATAATGGTAATAAATTCAATTTTTTACTAATTATAAACTCAAGGTTTAACTATCAAAATAAAATAGTTAAATGAAAATTCAAATTTCTAAATCCAGCAACATACAAAGTTACATTTTAGTTTTAAAAAGAAAACAGCTAAATAAAAATAAAGTTTGAATATTAATTTAAACGCTTCTTAATCCAACCAAATGCTTATGAATTTAAAATCTTCCAAAAAATATGAGAGTACTTAGACAAGGGGCATTTATAAAATTTACATAAATAACTAAAACTCATCAAATAACTAAAATTCATTAAATTTACCTAACCAAGTAATACAGAGGCAAATGAAGATTCAAAACAAAGCACACAGGATGGTAAAAATTACTTGCACTTACTATTCCTATGTGTTGGTTCTTGAGCGTAAAAATCCTCTATCACTCAAGGAAGTCGACCTCACTATTTTACAATAACCATCACGATTTTACAATAAGCATGACTCCTCAGATGATCCTCTTCTTGTTTCTTTGGGTATCCATTATGACAACCTTAAATTGGATACCTCCTATTATCAAATGATAAATTAACTTATTTGAAACTGTTATTTTAACTAAAATCTACATGTTTTTAGCAATTGGTAAAATAAAGACAGAGTTTGAATATTAGATCACTAAAAAAACAAAGCACACAGGATGGTAAAAATTACTTTCACTTACTATTCCTATGTGTTGGTTCTTGAGTGTAAAAACCCTCTAGCAGTCAAGGAAGTCGACCTCACTATTTTACAATAACCATCACTATCTTATAATAAGCATGACTCCTCATATGATCCTGTTCTTGTTTCTTTGGGTATCCATTATGACAACCTTAAATTGGATACCTCCTATTATCAAATGATAAATTAAGTTATTTGAAACTGTTATTTTAACTAAACGCTACATGTTTTTAGCAATTGGTAAAATAAAGACAGAGTTTGAATATTAGATCACTAAAGGCTTCTCAATCCAACCAAATAGCTATTAATTTAAATGCTTCTACAAAGAACAATGTACTTGAATCATGGGCTTCTCAATCCTACCAAACGGTTATTAATTTAAGTGCTTCTACAAAGAACAATGTACTTGAATCATTGGAATTCAGCAAATGTATAGAACTAACTAACAGTACTTAAATCAAATTCACATAACTAACTAATATATGTAAATGCAGACTAGTTTATTTTGTTTAACCTTCATTGGACTCCCTCAGCAACTAGCAACTATATGTTAATGTACATGCTGTGTTCCCTGTCAATATAGTTGATGTATGTTATGCAAATGAGATGCCACTATGTTACCAACTAAAGTACTAATAGAAAATATAAATCACAGTTAAAAAAG
>LPNX010952853.1:81908-118204 GCA_001517045.1 Pseudotsuga menziesii | reverse complement strand
CTTTTTATGTTCTTCAAATCAAGATACCTGAAATCCATATTAACAGATTGAACCTTTTTCTATTCCACAATATAATGATTTCAGTTCACCTCGGCCACTTTGTTTTTCCACGCAATACACATTATGATGGTCACAGAGTAAAAATCAAGATAACATCATACACAGACTAAAAATCAAGTAACTTAAAATCACACGGAAGAAAATATAGATTCAAGATGACCTAAAATCTCAAAGGAAACGGAAGAGAAGATTAAACAACGTTCTTCTCCGCTATCCCTTGCAGTTTTGCTTCACGTCTAGCCATCTGTTCATCTCTGCTATCCCTTCCAGTGAAAATGAAAAGCTATACAGAACAAAAAAAAACCTGAAACATCATATAAAATCCTATAATGAAAAAACTATAATGAAAAGCTACAATGAAAATTCTATAATAAAAAAGCTATAATGAAAATCCCCAGCCATTCAAGGAATGCAGCGTCATAATTGCTACGATAAGTTGTGAGTGTGGAAATTGTTGACTGTGGATCAACATTTGAACCTATTCATCAGAAGTGTCATAGTCACTATGGATCGGCTGCTCTGTTTTTCCCTACAAAACCCATTGATGCATAGAGTCACGGTCACATTGCATAGAAATAATGAAAAGCATACACAGAACCTAAAAAGACTCAACATCATTTACATAATACAATCATTTCTGTTCTTTCTTTATAAAGCAAATTATAAACCAAGAACCAAGATGAGTTGAGATCAGCTTGAACAAATATTTAGAACCATGAAAACAAACCACACATAAGAGAAGATAAAAATAAAGATACTTGAACTGTAATCCATATCAACAGATTGGATTCTTTTCTATTCTTCATTGTGATTCACACCTTTGGCTTTGGCTAGAGCGACATCCTAAGTGAAAACAAAGGACGTAGAAGAGAGAAAATAAAATCAAGATACCTGAAATCCATATTACTAGATTAACAAATCCTTTTCTATTCTTCCTTGTCATTCAGCATCATTTTTTTCTGCTATCCCTCGTAGCTTCCCACCACATTAACCTCAACTGCTCTGTTTTTAACCTTTTGCCTTATAAAACCCATTCACATAGTCATGGTCATCTTACAGAGTAAAAATGAAAAACATACATTGAACCGAAAAAAACTCTTACACCAAAGTGAATCTTCGATCTCTGTAGCTCCTAAATTCGCTCCGCTTCTCAATACTTCAACCTTGAACCATGTCCATGGGGGGACACATTTCATAAAATTCTCGTCTCCTTTTATGTAATTTTCTCCATTTCGCATTAGTTTCCTATCCTTTTGCTTTCTCCTTCAACGGCTATAAAGAAAAAAACAAAAAATATATGCTTTTGTTTTTTGCATTTTGAAAAACAGAAAGCATAAATTTTGGTTTTTTTGCGTTTTGCTTTTGGTTTTTTCTTTAAAAACAAAAAGCATAAACTTTTGTTTTTGGATTTTGCTTTTGGTTTTTTTTAACACAAAAGCATAATGTTTTGTTTCTTTGTTGTTTTTGTGTTTATTTCTCCAAGCCGTTAAAAAAAAAAACCAAAAGAAAAATCTTACACGAGGGTAAGAAAAATAATGTATGCTCATGTATATTAATGTTATTTAAATTAGTTTGTTTTTTAATTATATGTTTAAATAGTTTTTGAGGAACAATTTTTTTTTATCCAAGTGGAGTGGACTTTTAACTGTTTATAGTATTAGTGATAAGAGTATGTACAAATTCATTATTTCAAGTTAATTGTTTATAAATTTTGTTAAATAAAGTGGTTTATGTGATTACTTTCATTCACACATAAAAAACTAATTGGCTTTGTCCTTTGAAAATGTTTAAAAATGCATCATTGATTATATTTTATGTGAATTTTGAAGATGATAAAAATATGTTAAACTTAATTTCTCATGTAATGTTATGTTTAAGATGTTTCCAGCATTTTCTTGATTGGTCTCCAATATTTTACCTTGTGTAATAAGGAGTTCCTTTCATTAATGAGTTTAGTTTGCTTTAATAGAAGGGATCGAAGGTCTCCTCCTACCATGAGTCTCAAGAGAATAAATTATGTAAAGAGTCTAGCTAGATTGAATTCTGTAAAGAATTTAGCGAAAATGGTTAAAGGGGTGGAATCTTTTCATTATACTGAGAAAAATCATTCCAGGTCTGTAAGTGTTGATTTGCAGCAGGCCAAGTATCTGAAAATAACCGGTATCCACAGCTGCAAAGATGACGAAATCCCTAAAGGATGTTTGGTTGTTTAGTTTGGTGAATAATGAAGGATATTTGTGATTCCCAGTGTCTACTTATCCCATCTGATTTTCCGTATGTTGCTTGATAAGGCTCGTGAAGAATATGGTTTCAAGGAGACAGCGGGTTTGATGGTGCCCTACATTATCGATATTTTAGAGGAATTATTGTGGCTTATTGAGTGCAGTCAGTCGACCATTAGATAGTGCAATTTGGTGAACAAAAACAAGATGTACTCCTCATGAGTGGACTAAAATAAAAACCAGGAAAACCATGAAGCCAACATAATTCCAAAAAAATAACATGAAATTCAAATTTATTGTATTTGATGATCGTATGTACATATAATGATAAGGGCGATGTATCCCATATGTAATTCTAATAAGAAAGGGTGATGTACAACAAATGCTTATAAAATAAGATTGTGAAACAAACAAATATAAGTAGTAAAAAGTTGGATTAATTGTTAGTGTATGGAACCATGTCAAAAGCTTCCTAGTGTGGTATTAAACAGTGTATTTTTCTCTGCTATCCCTTGCAGTGAAAATGAAAAGCTATACAGAACCAGAAAAACCTCAAACATCATATAAAATCCTATAATGAAAAGCTATAATGAAAATTCTATAATAAAAAAGCTATAATGAAAATCACCAGCCATTCAAGGAATGCAGCGTCATAATTGCTACGATAAGTTGTGAGTGTGGAAGATGTTGACTGTGGATCAAGATTTGAACCCATTCATCAGAAGCGTCACAGTCACTGTGGATCGGCTGCTCTGTTTTTCCCTGCAAAACCCATTGATGCATAGAGTCATGGTCACATTGCATAGTAAGAATGAAAAGCATACACAGAACCTAAAAAGACTCAACATCATTTACTTAATACAATCATTTCTGTTCTTTCTTTATAAAGCAAATTATAAACCAAGAACCAAGATCAGTTGAGATCGGCTTGAACAAAGATTTAGAACCATGAAAACAAACCACACATAAGAGAAAATAAAATAAAGATACTTGAACTCTAATCCATATCAACAGATTGGATTCTTTTCTGTTCTTCATTTTGATTCACACCTTTGGCTTTGGATAGAGCAACATCCTAAGTGAAACAAAGGACGCAGAAGAGAGAAAATAAAATCAAGATACCTGAAATCCATATTACTAGATTAATGAATCCTTTTCTATTCTTCCTTGTCATTCAACATCATCTTTTTTCGCTATCCCTCGTAGCTTCCCACTACGTTAACCTCAACAGCTCTGTTTTTAACCTTTTGCCCTATAAAACCCATTCACACAGTCATGCTCTGGTTACAGATTAAAAATGAAAAAAATACACTGAACCAAAAAAAACTCTTACACCAAAGTGAATCTTTGATCTCTGTAGCTCCTAAATTCGCTCCGCTTCTCAATACTTCAACCTTGAACCATGTCCATGGGGGGACACATTTCATAAAATTCTTGTCTCCTTTTATATAATTTGCTCCATTTCGCATTAGTTTCCTATCCTTTTGCTTTTTCCTTTAACGGCTATAAAGAAAAAAACAAAAAATATATACTTTTCTTTTTTGCATTTTGAAAAACAGAAAGCATAAATTTTGTTTTTTTGTGTTTTGCTTTTGGTTTTTTCTTTAAAAACAAAAAACATAAACTTTTGTTTTTGGATTTTGCTTTTCTTTTTTTTAACACAAAAAGCATAATGTTTTGTTTCTTTGTTGTTTTTCTGCTTTTTTCTCCAAGCCGTTAAACAAGAAAACCAAAAGAAAAATCTTACACGAAGGTAAGAAAAATAATGCATGCTCATGTATATTAATGTTATTTAAATTAGTTTGTTTTTTAATTATATGTTTAAAGAGTTTTTGAGGAACAATTTTTTTTTTATCCAAGTGGAGTCAACTTTTAACTGTTTATAGTATTAGTGATAAGAGTATGTACAAATTCATTATTTCGAGTTAATGGTTTATAAATTTTGTTAAATAAAGTGGTTTATGTGATTACTTTCATTCACACATAAAAAACTAATTGGCTTTGTCCTTTGAAAATGTTTAAAAATGCATCATTGATTATATTTTATGTGAATTTTGAAGATGATAAAAATATGTTAAACTTAATTTCTCATGTAATGTTATGTTTAAAATGTTTCTAGCATTTTCTTTATTGGTCTCCAATATTTTACCTTGTCTAATAAGGAGTTCCTTTCATTAATGAGTTTAGTTTGCTTTAATAGAAGAGATCGAAGCTCTCCTCCTACCATGAGTCTCAAGAAAATAAATTATGTAAAGAGTCTAACTAGATTGAATTCTGTAAAGAATTTAGCGAAAATGGTTAAAGGGGTGGAATCTTTTCATTATACTGAGAAAAATCATTCCAGGTCTATAAGTGTTGATTTGCAGCAGGCCAAGTATCTAAAAATAACCAGTAGCCATAGCTGCAAATATGACGAAATCCCTAAAGGATGTTTGGTTGTTTAGGTTGGTGAATAATGAAGGATATTTGTGATTCCCAGTGTCTACTTATCCCATCCGGTTTTCCTTATGTTGCTTGATAAGGCTCGTGACGAATATGGTTTCAAGCAGACAACGGGTTTGATGGTGCCCTGCATTGTCGATATTTTAGAGGAATCGTTGTGGCTTATTGAGTGCAGTCAGTCGACCACTGGACAGTATGATTTGGTGAATAAAAACAAGATGTACTCCTCATGAGTAGACTAAAATAAAAACCAGGACAACCATGAAGCCAGCATAATTCCAAAAAAATAACATGAAGTTCAAATTTATTGTATTTGATGATTGCATGTACATATAATGATAAGGGCGGCGTATCCCATATGTAATTCTAATAAGAAAGGGTGATGTACAACAAATGCTTATAAAATAAGATTGTGAAACAAAAAAATATAAGTAGTAAAAAGTTGGATTAATTGTTAGTGTATGGAACCATGTCAAAAGCTTCCTAGTGTGGTATTAACCAGTGTATTCTTCTCTGCTATCCCTTGCAGTGAAAATGAAAAGCTATACAGAACCAAAAAAACCTCAAACATCATATAAAATCCTATAATGAAAAAACTATAATGAAAAGCTATAATAAAAATTCTATAATAAAAAAGCTATAATGAAAATCCCCAACTATTCAAGGAATGCAACATCATAATTGCTACGATAAGTTGTGAGTGTGGAAGCTGTTGACTATGGATCAATATTCGAACCCATTCATCAGAAGTGTCACAGTAACTGTGGATCGGCTGCTCTGCTTTTCCCTGCAAAACCCATTGATGCACAAAGTCATGGTCACATTGCATAGTAAGAATGAAAAGCATACACAGAACTTAAAAAGACTCAACATCATTTGAATAATACAATCATTTCTATTCTTTCTTTATAAAGCAAATTATAAACCAAGAACCAAGATCAGTTGAGATCGGCTTGAACAAAGATTTAGAACCATGAAAACAAACCACACATAAGAGAAGATAAAATAAAGATACTTGAATCATAATCCATATCAACAGATTGGATTCTTTTCTGTTCTTCATTGTGATTACACCTTTGGCTTTGGCTAGAGCAACATCCTAAGTGAAAACAAAGGACGCAGAAGAGAGAAAATAAAATAAAGATACCTGAAATCCATATTACTAGATTAATGAATCCTTTTCTATTCTTCCTTGTCATTCAGCATCATCTTTTTCCGCTATCCCTCGCAGCTTCCCACCACGTTAACCTCAACAGCTTTGTTTTTAACCTTTTACCCTATAAAACCCATTCACATAGTCATGGTGAGGTTAGAGAGTAAAAATGAAAAACATACACTGAACCGAAAAAAACTCTTACACCAAAGTGAATCTTTGATCTCTGTAGCTCCTAAATTCACTCCGCTTCTCAATACTTCAACCTTGAACCATGTCCATGGGGGGACACATTTCATAAAATTCTCGTCTCCTTTTATATAATTTGCTCCATTTCGCATTAGTTTCCTATCCTTTTGCTTTTTCCTTCAATGGCTATAAAGAAAAAAACCAAAAATATATACCTTTGGTTTTTGCATTTTGAAAAACAAAAAGCATAAATTTTGGTTTTTTTGCGTTTTGCTTTTGGTTTTTTCTTTCAAAACAAAAAGCATAAACTTTTGTTTTTGGATTTTGCTTTTGGTTTTTTTTAACACAAAAAGCATAATGTTTTGTTTCTTTGTTGTTTTTGTGTTTTTCTCTCTAAGCTGTTAAACAAAAAAACCAAAAGAAAAATCTTACACGAGGGTAAGAAAAATAAGGCATGCTCATGTATATTAATGTTATTTAAATTAGTTTGTTTTTTAATTATATGTTTAAAGAGTTGTTGAGGAACAATTTTTTTTTTTATCCAAGTGGAGTCGACTTTTAACTGTTTATAGTATTAGTGATAAGAGTATGTACAAATTCATTATTTCAAGTTAATGCTTTATAAATTTTGTTAAATAAAGTGGTTTATGTGATTACTTTCATTCACACATAAAAAACTAATTGGCTTTGTCCTTTCAAAATGTTTAAAAATGCATCATTGATTATATTTTATGTGACTTTTGAAGATGATAAAAATATGTTAAACTTAATTTCTCATGTAATGTTATGTTTAAGATGTTTCTAGCATTTTCTTGATTGGTCTCCAATATTTTACCTTGTGTAATAAGGAGTTCCTTTCATGAATGAGTTTAGTTTTCTTTAATAGAAGGGATCGAAGCTCTCCTCCTACCATGAGTCTCAAGAGAATAAATTATGTAAAGAGTCTAACTAGATTGAATTCTGTAAAGAATTTAGCGAAAATGGTTAAAGGGGTGGAATCTTTTCATTATACTGAGAAAAATCATTCCAGGTCTGTAAGTGTTTATTCGCAGCAGGCCAAGTATCTGAAAATAACCGGTAGCCACAGCTGCAAAGATGACGAAATCCCTAAAGGATTTTTGGCTGTTTAGGTTGGTGAATAACGAAGGATATTTGTGATTCCTAGTCTCTACTTATCCCATCCGATTTTCCTTATGTTGTTTGATAAGGTTCATGAAGAATATGGTTTCAAGAAGACAGCGAGTTTGATGGTGCCCTGCATTGTCGATATTTTAGAGGAATCGTTGTGTCTTATTGAGTGCAGTCAGTCGACCACTGGACAGTGCGATTTGGTGAACAAAAACAAGATGTACTCCTCATGAGTGGACTAAAATAAAAACTAGGACAACCATGAAGCCAACATAATTCCAAAAAGATAACATGAAGTTCAAATTTATTGTATTTGATGATCATATGTACATATAATGATAAGGGCGACGTATTCCATATGTAATTCTAATAGGAAAGGGTGATGTACAACAAATGCTTATAAAATAATATTGTGCCAAACAAACAAATATAAGTAGTAAAAAGTTGGATTAATTTTTAGTGTATGGAACCATGTCAAAAGCTTCCTAGTGTGGTATTAACCAATGTATTTTACCATGAAATCCCTGAGATGAAAATTGTTGCAACATGCACCCACATCACTTAAAAAGGAAATGGAATCGTGAAGATAAGAAAACATCTTATCTTCAAAACAATGACAAGGCTGGTTTGTCTTTGTCTTTTAAGCTACTTTTTAGGCTTGTTAATTCCTTCTTTTTTATTTAAGTTGTTTTTTGCATGGTTATCATTATCTTTTGTTTAACTATTATGCAACCTCTTACGGCTGACAACAACAATCATAGCTCATCTCACAACCCAACAAGTTTCACATGAGATCATTTATTTGGAACTTATTGTTTTGTTGGACATGCATTCAGACAATACTGTCAAGGCTGTATGTGCTTAAGGGATATCAGGTCCTTTAACATTTGCTCAAGATTAGAGCCGAGTTTATTCTCTATAACCAATGTTGATATTTAAAATAATGTTTCTTCTTTGGAGTTTGCCATTGGAATTTTTAAGGAATGTGGATCCATGCTTCAAAACCTTTCACCTCAAGGGCTTCATGGTAAGATAAGATAGTAGAAAACATTTCCTTGCTACCTTAGTCCTAGGAATGCTTCATGAGGGGGAAATTGACAAACAATTGCAGTTTCTGATTGAAAAAATTTCTACCATTTCCAGAGCTAACTTCCATGTTATATATGATTTGCATTCATGTTTGTTTTGTACTTGTTGTTTTATATTATTTTTATGGTATATATGTCTGAGTCTTTAGTACTATTTTTTGGAAATTTCTAAGTTATCCAGTTGTTCATCTAGTACTAGATCTTGTCGAGGAAGAAGATCAGTTTAACCATGACTTTTCCCTAAAAGATAAGCTTGATCAAAGAGTTGGCCCTTGGTATATTTCCTTTGAATTTCTTCATTAACAGCCTATCTTATTTTAAAATTTTCATACTTTATATTCCTTTTTGTTTTCAATATGCAATATGGAATTTTCTTATGATATGGTATATTAAATTAAATGCTAGGGTGACTTACATGTCACTTGTGTGCAGGAGTTTATTTATCCATTTACATGCATTCTTCATGAGGGAGAAATTGACAAACAATTACAGTTTCTGCTTGAAGGAATTTTGCAATTTGGAAAGCTAACTTCCAGGTATAATATGATGTGAATTCCTTTTTGTGTTGTAGTGGTTGGTTTGTATGATTTTTATGGCATGTGCATGAATCTTTAGTACTATTTTTTGGAAATTTATAGGGTTATCTAGTTGTTCATCTGTAACTCGATCTTTTAAAGCAAAAAGATCAGTTTACCGATGAATTTTCCCTAGAAGATAAGCTTGATCAAAGAGTTGGCCTTCGTATCTTTACTTTGGATTTATTCATTAACATACCTAACAACCTTATTATTAATTTTATCAAAACTTAACTTATAGGTTTGTAGACATCTTCCCTAAAAACTATAATTACTTTCAGAGACAAGTTCCATATCTTGTAAGGTTTTTGTATACACCTTTTTTTCTTATTTTATAGCAATCTAGTTGTATACCTCATTTCGTATATAAATCTACTTGTATACCAATATGTTTTTGCCTTGCATTATCTTCCTTTTTTGTGATCAGTAAATAATGATTTTATTTACAATCTCATCTTTGACTTCATCAGAATCTATGTGATTCTGCAACGTGCTCCACAATATTCTGTAACAACAATTACTAATTGTGCTTATTCCTAAAAGAAATCTTATAAACTCAAAAAAAAATTGGGAAATTTTATCCTTGAAATTCTTAAATTAAGTTGCCACATTCCGATCTATTATTTTATAAAATCCATTTAATGATCTTAAATAAAAATTAAATTATCTTGGAAATATGTGAGAATGGATTTATTACTGCTTTCAATTGCTATATGTTTAGTTTCAATTTCAAAGTTTAATTGTGCAACTTTTGTTCATAATTGTTGTCACCAATAGAGTTTCCTCCAGCAATTAAAGTTGGAACAACTCATTAACATGCCAAACAGATACACACATCCCTCTACATTGATTCATGTTGAACAATCCTTGATTCTTATTTTTCCTCTGTACCAACAATCACTATAAAGTCTTGGAGTGAAAGACAAAGTTGGAATTCAAAGAATTGATGTACAACATCAAATATATAATAACTAATGTAAGTACATTCTAACATTATTATAAATGAAGAAACATTATATGTGCGACGGAGATAATACATTTGAGAGATGTATTTTTACATATATCTAGAACATCTGATGTTACCTAAAATTGGCACATCACCTCGTGAAACAAATCGCCTACATGTATAACATTGTATGTAAAACACTACTTTTATAATAAAGAATACTATATATATATATATATATATATATATATATACTGGAGATATATATATGAGTGGAACATTTAAGTTGCATACAATCATGGAAAGGTACATGGTAATGCAAACCTCCTACAGACATACATTATATGTAGCCCATACATATAATATTGCATCTAAATATATATATAAAGGAGTCCTATCTATAACTGATATATATATATATTATTGAACACATAAATGTCACATCATTACAGGGTAACGCAAACATATGTCATCAGCAAGAGTGGTTATATCAAAAGTATCCACTAATTTGCAAATTTTGTAATGTCCATCATGACATTAAATATGCAATTATGTTCTTGTAAATGTTGAATGTTGGCATCTAACCAATCAAAATAAGATTTTTGTTTAGCATTCTGAGTGCTTAGTGACGTGTCCAGGGAAGACGTGACGTAATCTGGAAACAACTTTTGGATGTAATTTTTACAAAATAATTCTTTCTCATGATAGATTTAGCCCTTTAATAATACAAAAGGACACGGATTACTTTATGGTAAGGAAAAATGGAAAATGACGGATTAAACATTTTTAATATTATATATATGGTGTAATTTTTATGGGGAAAATGAAGACAGAATTAATTCCATCAACCGAAAACATAAGTTTTATTCATGCTTTGATTTTGGCGCGACCTAAGGATAGATTTGGCTTGAAGGAAGGAATTAATGACTACTGAACCTTGACCGTCGTGACCAGTTAATGCCTGAACAGTCGCCAGGTTTTGATTAGCATCAAATTTTTGCCTGACAGGTGCAACGACAATGTTATATTTAGAAATCTGGTTGAAATGAGGGGAGAGCATGGTCTTCCCCATTAAATAAGCAATTTATTTATATGAAGGAGGAGGGCACTAGGAGAAACACCCAGCTCAGCATCTCGTTGAGAATTTTGTTTTGTGTGAGATGAAGAAACTTCGTGTCGGACAAGGGTTGTTAGCGGGAGTATCTTGGGCATTTCCAAGAGATGAAGTTATGCTACACCTGAAGCATGAATGCTTGGCTGGGAACAAGACTTCCCCATAATGATTTCCAGAGGAATAGCGACCGCCTGGAACCTGCGATTTGTGGAAGGTATGACAAAAGTTTCATTTTGTCTATGTGTAGTATATATTTATATACAGCAAGTACTGTGTGTTTAGTTTTGGGGATCCCATCTTAAAGATCTGGGATCGCATACCCTAGAAGGTGGCTTGAAAACCTAACGGCTGAACTTTTACAGTGTCCCCAAGAAGAGTATAGCGTAGTTCTCTTAACCTGATTAATCTGGCACATCGAATGTGGCCGGCGCCCTGGCTCTAAACAGTAACATGAAATCCCTTCAGGTTAATACTGATCAGACATCGAGTTGTCTTATGCCTACGATTTCAATTTATTCTTGCTGTGTATTTGACGTGGTAGGGTACAGTAGGTCGATGTCATCCTTTGAATTTTTTATTACAATCCTGGTTAAATCGCATGGCGTCCTTTCTCATTGAAACTTCCAGGTTCTTTAAGGTTCCTGGTTCTACATTTCCTTTCCGGTGTAAATGAAATATGATGATCATGACAGTTTGAGTTAATGCTATTTCTTGTTCCTTGTTTTGAAGGAGGCACAACCTTGAAGGAAATGTGGATTCGTTAGCTCTGCGTAGTTATCTTGTGTAACCGCTGCCTTTGTTCACCTTCAACTAGCTTATCCGTCAGAAAACCACATCTCGACACATACCCCAATCTCTCCTCCACTTTTTCACCGAGTTTGGTTAGAACATCGGTGGGTGGTTTTTCTCAGAGTTGCGTGTTGCCTAAAAGCAAGCCATTGTAGGTTATGGTGCTGGGAATTGTGTTGATTTTTTGTCTTTCTAAGAGATGCATTTTTCCCCAAAAACCGAATCATTGTGCGTTACGGTGCTTTCAATGTGAGTTTAGCATTTGTCAGTTTTCTCTGGAGATGTGTTTTGTATATGAATTTCAATTTCAGTACTAAGTTTTAAGTCTAAACTCCTTGGTTTAATTTTCGCAAGCCGACATGTGCATTATGCTTTTGGAATGATTAAATATGACTCCATGGTCTTGATTTTTCTTTTAATTACTGTCTTAATTCCTCAGCGTTATTTCCAAGGGAGTGAATGCAATTCGGGGTATGGTATGCGATTTGGGCATAATCATACCTGTGTGTTTTTGCCTTCTCGTTGTGTGGCTAATTTTTCATAAGTATTATGAGATTGCCTTCCGAGTTAGACCTAGAAAGAAATCGCTGGTAGGGGATTAGCGATTGCAGAAAACGCTGGTAGGGTTTAGATTTCGTAAATATTATGGTCTTAAATAAATGAATCACTGCTAGGGTTTTGCGATTCCCTTATTATTACAGGTCTGATAAATTTCCCATGTGTAAAGTTGATTTCCTGCTATGATTATAGATAGGGAAACGTTTGAATTTTCTTGATGGGATTTAGGGTTTATTTTTCTGAACAAATTATAAAGAATGATGGTAAGATGGGTTACCTTATGAATTGAATGTTGTTTAAAAATGTTGACTTGGCACTCACCTGGGTGATATCATTTCCTAAAGGCTGAATTATTTCCTGGGAAATATATATGTGTGTGTGTGTGTGTGTGTGTGTGTGTGAGTATATTAATCCATGTGCCTACTCATGTATGGGAATGTGAGATCAATTTATATGGGAATGTGAGATAAATTTGTAGGATTCATTACTCTGTGCCTACAGGAATGGATGCTATAGAATTAATAACTATAAGTACTATAGATATTGTACCTTATATGGTAAAGAGAACGATTGTAGTACTGCTGCTAGTATGGTTTCTATTGTACATTGTTAGGATTTCATTATTCAGTATGAAATGTTGGTCAAAGCCAAGTTCCTCATGTGTCCAAGGAACTGTAAATGTTTTTACGAACTATCATAAAGAAAAGCAATTTTTAGTTGCAAGTGTCTCTCTGCGAGGAGATTTGAGGCAAGGTAAACCGGCCATGAATGCAGTTGTACCATGACAATGTAATTACTCTCTAATAAGCAATAAAAGAAAACAAATTGGTGGACATAGCCTTGTGGACAAGGTGAACCACGTGAATTGTTGTCTTGTCTTTGTTGTCTTGTTTTTGGTTACTTTGGTTACCTTAGATATTGTTTTATGTTTTAGTGTTTGCTCAATGTTTAGTGATGGGTGCATGGGTCATGAATTACCTTTTGGCAAATATACAATTTCCAATGGCGTGTAAGATTTTTTCTGGTTTTGTGGTAGGTAGGGTATTTTCCAATTATGTGATTTTCATACTCAAGAGATTAACATGATGTGTCGTGGATAGTGTACCATGATTAAATTTAATTCCCATGTCACCAAATTGCACTGAGATATACAGGGTTCATTACAATAATAGTGTGATTCCTTTTCTGATTAAAGTCTTAATAACCAAGAGTTGAGTTAAGGGGAAATTAAGAATTTAGATTAGTCCTTCATGTACTTGCATAAGACTTAAGGGTGTATCAAGATGTCATCTATTGAGTAGTTTAGCATGTAGAAAAACTAAATCAGAAATAAGATATGGCAATTTGAGAAGTGGGCAGATCCCTGCTAGTGGAGCTTATACGGATTGGTTGATATATACTAATTAATATCTGTCTTATGGCTGACACTTCACTAAGTCCATTTATTACAGGTATTAGACTAACATTCTTCAAGGAATTTTCTGTACATGTGATCCTGTGGTTGCCGACGGAAGGTAATACTATAAAAGATAATAAAATTGTCATTGTTAACTTACTATTTTGTGGATTGCTTAACAAGTCATTTTTTGGGGCATTATGAAGATGACATGTTAAGAATTACTCTTAAAAGGGAATTCTTAAATTGATTGTTTTTCTTTCATGCACATGGTTCTGACATATTAGATATGAAATCTCCTATAAAATTTTTTGCTAATAGGTTGGACCCATTTGTAGTACTAAAGAACGAAAATTTCCCCTTTTTCCGCACTTATTAGCAACAAGGGGCTAAGAGGGACATTACATATGGTATCAGAGAAAAAGTTACAATGCTCGGACCTAATGGACTCATCGACATGCAGGTATGTTGTGAACTATGTTTTTTGAATATGAGATATTATAGTGCACACTATGAAAAAAATATTGCTGCACAGGTTTTTGATGCATGAAGTTAATTGCATGTACTGGAATATAGGAAAGGCTATTTGTTTAATTGGGGAATATAAAAAAAAATGAAAAAAGGAGGACACAATTAGGCTTGTCACAACAACTCTAAGCAAGTAATACTTATATTGTTGTACCTACGTAGTCATGAGTGAAGTACAAGTTGAAATTGTGTTTAGTAAGATTGAGTGCATCATACAAATGCATCAAGAAAGATATTAAAGAGGAAGTATAGCCTTTGTAGGATACACAAGCATATTATTTTGCAGTCAAATACGAACATGTTATCATATGATTGCTTTGCGACTTATTTTGGGCAAGAATGTGTGAACAGATAATGCAGGTTCGCATGGTTGCAAGAAGCAGCATCACTTGGGGATGAGAGGAAAAGATGAAATCATTGGTAGAAATAATATCACTTCGAGTCTATATGATTCCATGCTTATTATGAAAAGTTTACCAAAACGATAACATTTGATTAGTTATACTGAGGTTTGGAAAACAACCATAGCTTCAATAATTTGTTATATTAAGAATAGAAAATTTTGGAAAATGCTAGTATGGTAGCTAATTATAGAATCTTTTGGGATGATCTATATATGCATCAAGTTATGTTGAATGTATAATCTAAGTCACTCAGGTCTAGAGGGCTTAGGTATAAATACCTTGATGATAATCTATGGAGCGTGGGGAATGTCAAGCTACCACATGGATATGGTATTGAGTGAGTAGGCATGAAACATCAAGTACGCCTAGAGATATGAAAGTTTTGTTTGAGGAGGAGCTTCCTCGACACTGGAAGAAAGAATATGTCAAGTAGATATCATGATATTTTTATGTTTGAAATGAAATTTCATGTATGTTATGGTAACTCATAGAGCATTGGGATTTTTGCAGGTGGTGAATTGTGGAAGTCCTAGTTGGACCACAACTGAATAATCGAATGTAAGTTAATTAGACTACCTATGAAATTTGGCTAGAGTATAGCCAAAGTGGAACGGTAAAGTATCTTGTGCTTAAAAATATAATGCTTCTCGTTATATTGCACTAAATATAAAGACTTGTATTGGATGAACAAGAACATCATCTGACCTAACATAACTGGTTAAGGTATGAAATGGTGGCAATTAGCCCACTTGGAATTACTAATGTTATCAGTTTGCCACATAAATGTGGTATAAAAATGGAATGTCTCTTCACTGTAATTATCCAAACAACAGAGGGATAAAAATGTCTAAAGTTACTTGAGTTGATGAATGTTGCATAACATTTTACACTGACACTGGAGGGTATGCCAAGAACACTATCAGTTGGGATTGACTGGTAGAAAAAGTATTCGCTGCCTTAAATAATGAGGTTAAGGAATGCTGATTGTCGAATTTCAAGATTTTATGAACCAAGGATTCAACTATGGATTATGTGGTTTTTATACTGACATTGCAGGTTTCACGATGATGATGACAAGTGCTACAATCAACGTGCACCACGATATATAAAAATCTGCATGCATAAACAAGCTGCGTTCAACTTGCTCAGAAATGTGTAACGATTAATTTCCTAGAACATTTACAAGGTTATATGACTCATGAGTGATGATTAAATCACCGCAACTTATGATTAGTTAAATTATGAGTTATTGACAGATGTTTTGACTAACCGTATAGCCGACTCACAAGTCGGGATGATGACGGTAAAAGTCATGTGAAGCACCAAGGAGTGTGCATTATGATTGGTAAAATGAAATCTATACTAAAGAAAAATTTGCATGTTGTGGGAGCACCATGGTGTTAGGCAAGTGATTGCTGCGTGAGCACATTGGTGTTAGACATGTACACCGCAAGAGCACAATGGTGTTAGGAAAGCGATTGTCGCGTGAGCACATTGGTGTTAGGCGCATGGTGTGGCAAGAAAAGACCTAGGCAAAAAACTAGACATCTGGAAGACAGGATGCTGTCTGATGTCACTGAGGAGAAAACTTTTGACTGGTGGTCAAAAGGGAGAGTAACCTCAGAAATTGATGTAAGTCCACCCAAAAAAAAAAAAAAAATTTACTCCACAGAGAGTTCAAAAGGATAACGAAAAATGAAAGTTGTGTTAGCAACTTTCCTAATCACTAAACGGTTACATGCCATAATGTGAAGGAATGATGAAACTAAATTATGTTGAATTTATTGGTTATACATTGTTGAATGATAGGATGAATGTATTGCTTCAAGTTGGGAACATGATGCAGTCCTCTTTCTAATAAATATTAAGGTATGTAAGATCTGACGATAGTGTTCGTAGGTCTAGTGGAAAAGAGGTTAAGAAGCGAATTTGGTTTTCATTCACTAGAATGTGAAGATAAGCAAGGGGAGGGGGGGGCAACAAGGTTAGGAATGATGAACAAGTGACACCAAGGATGATGTCAATTCTAGGGTGGAAGGATGTAAGATCCCCCTCCAACCTTGAAGACCTAAGAGCGACTACAGCTCGTGAAAATAGAAAATAAATCATAAATGCGTTCTCAAGGAATAGAAAAAAAACTCTCCCGAGAATGAGGTTACTCCCACCCCCGGGTTAAGTAAAGACACTTGTGACATTCTAACATTATTATAAATGAAGAAACATTATATGTGCAACAGAGATAATACATTTGAGAGATGTATTTTTTTATATATCTAGAACATGTGATGTTGCCTAAAATTGGGACATCACCTCGTGAAACAAATCGCCTACATATATAACATTATATGTAGAACACTACTTTTATAATAAAGAATATATATATATATATATATATATATATATATATATTGGAGATATATATATGAGTGGAACATCTAAGTTGCATACAATCATGGAAAGGTACATGGTAATGCAAACCTCCTACATGCATACATTATATGTAGCCCGTACATATAATATTGCATCTAAATATATATATAACAGAGTCCTATCTATAACTGTGATATATATATTATTGAACACATACATGTCATAGCATTACAGGGTAATGCAAACAACATTTTAGCAACTGGTTCAGCCACAGTGTTTGATTGAAACTACCATTGACAGAAACGGGCTTGAAAGAACTACATCGTGCGTTCATGAGTTGGGGATTTTTGATCTAATTATTTTTATAGTCTGGCTAGGGACGATAAGAAAATCAGGACCTCTAAATACTTGTCTCATATGGGCGTAGGCCGTTCTTAATCAAAATGTTAATTCGATTTACAGCAATCGTGTTCTCTCTTGTTCAAGGTCTTGAGGCCAAATATGGGGCGGGATTCAAATTTACAAGAAAATAATTCCTTTTGAATCTTTAAAACGGTTCCCCCTTGATTTTGGCATTAGGATACAGGGATCAAAATTTCTGGAATTCATTAATCTCTGTGGAATGGCAGGGAGTGCCCTTTTTAATTGAATAACTACAAGTCGAGAATCTAGTCCCCAATTTAATCGCTACTCGTGCCTTTTAAAGAAATTTTTGAAGCATGTGTTTCCTCTTTAGCAGGCTCAGTTGGTTAGCAGCCTGTACCATTTATTTATTGTCTTACATACTGGTGTTATTTTCTCTTAAATGAAACCTGAAATACGCTGCCGCCGTGGTATCTTTTAACCTTGGCATTCCATCCTTTCAGCACTTTTTGTGGAAATGGAAAAGGACCGTTTCTTTTGTTGACTGCGTCCTCTATTTAAAACACTCGGAACCAACATCCAAGGGATATCCAGGAAGGAGAGGGTTCCAAAAAGAAAAAAAAAGAAAAACATTCTACCATTTGCTGGAGAGCAGGATTTCTCTATTGTCTGCGTTTAGAGGGGATTTTCCTACTGTTGGCATTCGAGGATAAAAGAGGAGAGGGCAGAGCAACTGTCTCTGCGTGGGACTGGGGGGAAATCTATGCTGTTGAGGAGGTAAATAATTCAGGCGCATCTACAAGAAACTGGAATCACTGTGTTGAGCCACGAAAGGAGAGGACTTTCGTTGCTTGTTGATTGGCGGCTCCAGGTAAATGTGTTTGTTTATGTCTTTTAGATACTCGAATGTAGAGAGGAAACACCTTGCTGGAATGGATTGAACGAACCTGGAAATATTATTGAGAATTTCATGCTTGATTGTGTGTTTTGGTATGGTTGATACTGAACACTTTAGTTAAGCTTTCAAAGATCATGATTTCAAATGAGCTTGCATCTCAGATGGTGAGGAATCCCCATACCGTCCATATCCTTCCCTGACAGCGTATGAATGGAAGAACGCTGGGGACAACAGTAACCTCGGTGCTTTTTTTTAAATGTTGGGCTTTGCATTTTTCCCTCTCATGTTGAGAGGCCGGCACTCCAATCCCTTGAATTCATGCAATGACATGATGGTTTACCCAACTCTTAGACTTGTATACCAATGCGCCTGTGCATTAGTTTGAGGGGGCGGGGTCGCCTTGGACCTGAACCTCACTTTTGTTTTTCTGCTTGAGCATCGTGTTGTTGTGGGTCATGGAGGCTGAGACTCAAGCTTCAGCTAAGTAAATAAACGTCTGCCTTAAAACAGATCTGAAGGTGTAATCTTGGGATCATCTAAACCAGCCCTAGAATCTCCTTTTGGATATGGGTCTAAATCTGAAATGTCTTCTGCAAAATTGTAGTTTTTCTCTAATCCACAAACAAGTCCGAATACCTAAGCCTGGCACCGTGTAAATTAGTTTACAGCGTGATAGTTGTTTTTGGGATGAAGCTCCTATACAAGTTGTGATTTGGGTAGACTTATAGGTCTAAACCCCGACTTTTGATCTAGGATGCACAATTCATCAGTATCATATTTTAAAAAAAAACGTTGAAGTGGTTAAGGTTTTTACACATGGAATTCAGGTTTGTTACACAATGGGCTATAAGCATATTTTTATTTTATTAACAGTTAACATGTAGAGTGGGCTTAGAGGTTTACAATGCATACAAATATTGTAAATGCTTGTGGATCGATCTTCTAGATAGAACTAGAAAGAAAATCGTTGGTAGGGGATTTAGCGATTGCTAGAAATCGCTGGTAGGGTATAGATCTTGTAAATATTATTGTTTTAAATAAATGAATCGTTGCTAGGGTTTTGTGATTTCCTTATTATTACATATCTGATAAATTGCCGGTGTATAACGTTGATTTCCTGCTATGAATATAGATAGGGAAATGTCTGAATTTCTTGACGAGATTTAGGGTTTACTTTCTGAACAAATTATAAAGAGTGATGGTAAGATGTGTTACCCTATGAATTGAATGCTGTTTAAAAATGTTTGAGTTCACACTCACCTGGGTGATAGCATTTTCTTATGGCTGAATTATTGCCTGGGGAATATATAGATATATAACCGTGTGAGTACATTAATCCATGTGCCTACTCATGTATGGGAATGCGAGATCAATTATACACGAATGTGAGTTAAATTTGTAGGATTCATTACTCTGTGCCTACAGGAATGGATGCTTGAAAATTAATAACTGTAACGACTACAGATATTGTGCCTTATATGGTAAAGAGACAAATTGTAGTACTGCTGCTAGTATGGTTTGCATTGTACATTGTTAGGATTTCATTATTCAGTATGAAATGTTGGTTTATAGCCAAGTTCCTCAAGTGTCTAAGGAATTGTAAATGCTTTTACAAGATGTCATAAAGAAAGGAAATTTTCAGTTGCAAGTGTCTCTCTGTGAAGAGATTTGAGGCAAGGTAAACTGGTCATGAATGCGGTTGTACCATGACAATGTAATTACTCTCTAATAAGCAATAAAAGAAATCAAATTGGTGGACGTAGCCTCGTGGACGAGGTGAACCACGTGAATTGTTCTCTTGACTTTGTTGTCTTGTCCTTGGTTACCTTGGTTACCTTAGATATCATTTTATGTTTTAGTGTATGCTCAATGCTTAACAATGTTTAATGTTGGGTGCATGGGTTATGAATTACCTTTTGGCAAATATGCAAATGGCGTGTAAGATTTTTCTCTGATTTTGTGGTAGGTAGGGTATTTTCCATTTATGTGATTTTTATACTGAAGAGTTTAAGATGATGTGTTGTGGATAGTGTACCGGGAAGAATGTTAATTCCCATATCACCAAATTGCACTGAGATATAAAAGGTTCATTACAATAATAGTGTGATCCCTTTTCTGATTAAAGTCTCAATAACCAAGAGTCGAGTTAAGGGGGAATTAAGAACTCGGATTTAATCCTTCATGTATTTGCATAAGACTTAAGGGTGTGTCATAATTTCATCTATTGAGTTGCTTAAGATGTAGAAAACTAAATCAGAAATAAGATATGGCAATTTGAGAAGCGGGCAGATCCCTGCTAGTGAAGCTTATACTGATTGGTTGATAAATTCTAATTAATATCTGTCTTATGGATGACACTTCACTAAGGCCATTTATTAAATGGAATTCTTAAATGGATTCTTTTTCCTTCAATGTACATGGTTCTGACATATTAGATATGAAATCTCCTGTAAAGTTTTCTGCTGACCGGTTGGACCCATTTGTAGTACTAAAAAAAACAAAAAATTTCCCTTTTTCTGCACTTATTAGCAGCAAGGGGCTAAGAGGGACATTACATATGGTATCAGAGCAAAGATTAAAACACTTAGACCTGATGGACTCATCGACATGCAGGTATGTTTCCAACTATGTGATGTGATTATGTGATATTATAATGCTCACTATAAAGGGAAATATTGCTGAACTCTGTGCACGACTTTCTGAGTATTATATGTAATGCATGAAGTTGGTTGTGTACAGGAAATATTATTTTTCTAATTTGATGAATGAGAATATAAAGACAGTATTAGGATTATCTAGAGAAAGATATGCTTAGGTGTTTTACATACATATTGATGAAGTGAAGTGCAAGTTAAGATTGTGTTTGGTGCATAATACTAACGCATCGGAAAGATATTGAAAAGGGAGTAAAGCCTTGATATGATGCACATACATATTTTTTTCGCCATCTAATAGGAACATGTTATCATGTAATTTGTTTATGAGGGTAAAATGGTACTTATTTTGGGCAAGAATGTGTGAACAGATAATGCAGGTGCTCATGGTTGCAAGAAGCAACATCACTTGAGGACGAGAGGCAAGGATGAGGTCCTTGGTAGAAATAATATCACTTGGAGTCTGTATGAATCCCTACCTATTATGAAAAAGTTACAAAGACAGTTACATTTGATTGGTTATATTGAAATTTGGAAAAACCATAGCTTCAATAATTTGTTATGTTAAGAAAATAAAATTTTGGAAAAATTATAGAGATGATCTATACATGCATCAAGTTATGTTGAACGTATAATGTAAGAAATACCTTGATGATAAGAGCATGGGGAATGTCAAGATACCACATGGATACAGTATTGAACAAGTAGGCATGAAACATCAAGTACGGCTAGAGATATGAAAGTTCTGTTTGAGGAGGAGCTTCCTAGGCTTTGGAAGAAAGAATATGTCAAGTAGATATTATGATATTTTTCTGTTTGAAATGAGATTTCATGTATGTTATGGTAACTCATAGAGCATTGGGATTGTTGCAGGTGGTGAATTGTGGAAGTCCTAGTTGGACCACAACTGAATAATCGAATGTAAGTTAATTAGGTTACCTATGAAATTTGGCTAGAGTATAGCCAAAGTAAAATGGTAAAATATCTTGTGCTTAAAAAGATAATGCTTCTCATTATATTGCTTTATAATTATCGAAACAACAGATGGGTAAAGATGTCTAAAGTTATTTGGATTGATGAGTGTTGCATAACTTTATACACTGACACTGCAGGATATGCCAAGAACACTATCAGTCGGGATTGACTGGTAGAAAAAGTATTCGCTGCCTTAAGTGATGAGGTCAAGGAATGCTGATTGTCGAATTTCAAGGTTTTATGAACCAAAGATTCAATTGTGGATTGTCTGGTTTATACTGACATTGCAGGTTTCACCATGATTCTGACAAGCGCTACAATCAGCGTGCACTATGATATATAAAAATCTGCTTGCATAAACAAGCTGCGTTCAACTTGCTCAGAAATGTGTAAGGATTAATTTCCTAGAACATTTACAAGGTTATATGATTCAGGAGTGATGATTAAATCACTGCAACTTATGATTAGTTAAAAAAAATAAAAAATTTATGAGTTATTGACAGATGTTTTGACTAACCATGTAGCCGACTCACAAGTCGGGACAATGGCGGTAAAAGTCATACGAAGCACCAAGGGGTGTGCATTATGATTGGTGAAGTGAAATCTATACTAAATAAAAATTTACATGTTGTGGGAGCACCATGGTGTTAGGCAAGTGATTTCCGCGTGAGTACTTCAGTGTTAGACATGTACGCCTCAAGAGCACAATGGTGTTAGACAAGCGATTGCCGCGTGACCACATTGGTGTGGCAAGAAAAGACCTAGGCAAAGCTGGACATCTGGAAGACAGGACGATGTCTGATGTCGCTGAGGAGAAAAGTTTTGACTGGTGGTCAAAAGGGAGAGTAACCTCAGGAATAAATGTAAGTCCACCCAAAAATTTAATTCCAGGGAGAGTACAAAGGATAACGAAAAAGAAAGTTGTGATAGCAGTTTTCCAAGTCACTAAATGGTGACATGTCTTAAAACGTAAATTTGAAAGTATGATGAAACTAAATTATGCTGAATTTTGTTGATACATTGACGTTGATAGAATGCAGTCCTCTTTCTTATAAATACTAAAGTATGTAAGTTCTGATCATAGTCTTCGTAGGCGTGGCGAAGAAGAGGTTGAAAGCAGAATTGGATTTTTCGCTCACCAGAGTGTGAACATAAGCGAAGAGGGCCGGTAAGGTCAAGCATGACAAACAAGTAACACCGAGGACGGTGTTAATTGTAGGGGGGAAGGATGTAACGTCCCCCTCGCACCTTGAATACCTAAGAGCGATTGTGACTCGTAAAAATAGGAAATGAAACATAAATGCATCCTCGAGGAGTAGAAAACCCTCAGGAGAATGAGGTTACTCCCACAACAAATTAATCAAGGTCACTTGAGACATTCTTCTTTGAAGAACATCATATGTATGACGAAGGTATACACTTGAGGTATGTATTATTTTGTGGAACATGTAATGTTACATCACATGGTGAAATAAAATTCCATATATACATATATATATTATATGTAGAACATTACATATAAAATAATGAAGAATACTATATATATATATATATGAGTAGAACATATACAGCTACATATAATCATGGAAAGTTATATGGTAGTGGAACCTACATACATGATAATGAAGAATTATATATATATTTGTTGGAGGCATACATGCATTGGATATAGTATCTTGAACATATAACGGTACAACATTTTAAAGGTAATGCAAAACCTCCTACCTACCTACCTTATATGCAAGAACATACATATAACAATCGGACCTTATATACATATATATATATATATATTAGTGAAGAATAGTGTATATATATATATATATATATATATATATATATATACACACACATGCTGAAGACATAAATTTGGGATGTATATTGTATGTAGAACATACAAGATCAAGCAAACCATGCGCACATATATTATATATATATACAACGCACTTACATTAATGTAGCACTTATGATGGAACTAATTTCCTCCTAGAATTTGGATATTAGTGGAAGTTATAGGAAAAAGGAAATTCTATATATATAGATATACTACATTACAACTTTGAGATACAGGCTATGTGGATTGTATAGGTTACCATGTAAGAATAATATAGCTTCTTAACGGTGGCATCATAGAAACTAAAATTATAATTAGGTATGCATGAATATAAATATATAATAAGCAATTGTTGACATGTAAGTCGACCTGAATTGATGGAGATTGTATTACATTAAGGAATAACTAAGAGTTGATTGGCTTGGACTATACATGATTGACAATGACCTTAAGTTGCTACTGAAGGGAAAGCATGTGTGATTCTTGCTCAATTTCAGCAACTGGTTCTGCCACAACGTTTGATTGAAACCACCATTGACAGAAACGGGCTTGAAAGAAATACATCGTGTGTTCATGAGTTGGGGTTTTTTGATCTAATTATTCTTATAGTCTGGATAGGGATGATAAGAAAATCAGGACCTCTAAATACTTGTCTCAAATGAGAGCAGGCCATTCTTAATCGGAATGTTAATTTTATTTACAGGAATCGTGTTCTCTCTTGTTCAAGGTCTTGAGGCCAAATATGGGGCGGGATTAAGATTTAGAAGAAAATAATGCCATTTGAATCTTTAAAACGGTTCCCCCTTGATTTTGGCATTAGGTTATAGGGATCGAAATTTATGGAGTTCATTAATATCCGTGGAATGGTAGGGAGTTCCCTTTTTAATTGAATAACTACAAGCCGAGAATATAGTCCCCAATTTAATGGCTACTCGTGCCTTTTAAAGAAATTTTTAAAGCATGCATTTCCTCTTTAGTAGGCTCAGTTGGTTAGCAGGATGTACCATTTATTTATTTTCTTATATATTGGTGTTATTTTCTCTTAAATGAAACCTGAAATATGCTACTGCCGTGGTATCTTTTAACCTTGGCATGCCATCCTTTCAGCACTTTTTGTGGAAATGGAAAAGAACCGTTTCTTTTGTTGACTGCGTCCTCTATTTAAAACACCGAGAACCAACATCCAAGGGATATACCGAAAGGAGAGGGTTCCAAAAAGAAAAGAAAAAAAAAATGGTTTTCCATTTGCTGGAGAGCAGGATTTCTCTACTGTCTGCGTTTAGAGGGGATTTTCCTACTGTTGGTGTTAGAGGAGAAAAGAGGAGAGGGTAGAGCGACTATCTCTGCACCTGACTGGGGGAAAATCTATGTCGTTGAGGAGGGAAATAATTCAGGCACATCTGCAAGAAACTAGAATCACCGTGTTGAGCCACGAAAGGAGAGGACTTTCATTGCTTGTTGATTGGCTGCTCCAGGTAAATGTGTTTGTTTATGGCTTTTAGATACTCTAATGTAGAGAGGAAATGCCTTGCTGGAATGGATTGAATGAACCTGGAAATCTTATTGAGAATTTTGATGCTTGGTTGTGTGTTTTGGTATGGTTGAAACTGAACACTTTACTTAAGCTTTCAAAGATTGTGATTTCAAATGAGCTTGCGTCTCAGATGGTGAGGAATCCCCATACTGTCCATATCCTTCCCTGGCAGCATATGAATGGAAGAATGTTGGGGACAACAGTAACCTCGACGATTTTTTTAAATGTTGGGCTTCGCATTTTTCCCTCTCATGTTGAGAGGCCGGCACTACAGTCCCTTGAATTCAAGCGATGACACGATGGATTACCCAACTCTTAGACTTGTATACCAATGCACCTGTGCGTTAGTTTGAGGGGGCGGGGTCGACTTGGACCTGAACCTCACTTTTGTTTTTCTGCTTGAGCATCGTGTTGCTATGGGTCGTGGAGGGTGAGACTCAAGCTTCAGCTACTTAAATAAATGTCTACCTTAAAAAATATATGAAGGTGTAAGCTTGGGATCATCTAAACCAGCCCTAGAATCTCCTTTTGGATATGGGTCTAAATCTGAAATGTTTCCCGCAAAATTGTAGTTTTTCTCTAATCCACAAATGAGTCTGAATGCCTAAGCCTGGCACCGTGTAAATTAGTTTACAGTGTGATAGTTTTTTTGGGATGAAGCTCCTATACGAGTTGTGATTTGGGTAGACTTATAGGTCTGAATGCCAACTTTTGATCTAGGATGCACAATGCATCAGTATCATATTTAAAAAAAAAAACGTTGAACTGGTTAAGGTTTTTACACACGAAATTCGGGTTTGTTACACAATGGGCTATAAGCATATTTTTATTTTATTAACGGTTAACATGTAGAGTGGGCATAGAGGTTTACAATGCATACAGAGAATGCAAATGCTTGTGGATCGATCTCCCAGATAGACCTAGAAAGAAAATCGCTGGTAGGGGATTAGCGATTGCAAGAAATCACTGGTAGGGTTTAGATTTGGTAAATATTATTGTTTTCAATAAATGAATCGTTTCTAGGGTTTTGTGATTTCCTTATTATTACAGATCTGATAAATTGCTAGTGTATAACGTTGATTTCCTGCTATGAATATAGATAGGGAAACATCTGAATTTCTTGATGAGATTTAGGGTTTACTTTTTGAACAAATTATAAAGAGTGATGGTAAGATGTGTTACCCTGTGAATTGAATGTTGTTTAAAAATGTTTGAGTTCACACTCACCTGGGTGATACCATTTTCTTATGGCTGAATTATTGCCCGGGGAATATATAGATATATAACCGTGTGAGTAGATTACTCCATGTGCATACTCATGTATGGGAATGCAAGAACAATTATATGAGAATGTGAGTTAAATTTGTAGGATTCATTACTCTGTGCCTATAGGAATGGATGCTTGAAAATTAATAACTATATCGACTACAGATATTGTGCCTTATATGGTAAAGAGACAAATTGTAGTACTGCTGCTAGTATGGTTTGCATTGTACATTGTTAGGATTTCATTATTCAGTATGAAATGTTGGTTTACAGTCAAGTTCCTCATGTGTCTAAGGAACTGTAAATGTTTTTACAAGCTGTCATAAAGAAAGGCAATTTTCAGTTGCAAGTGCCTCTCTGCGAAGAGATTTGAGGCAAGGTAAACCGGCCATGAATGAGGTTGTACCATGACAATGTAATTACTCTCTAATAAGCAATAAAAGAAAGCAAATTCGTGGATGTAGCCTCGTGGACGAGGTGAACCACGTGAATTGTTGTCTTGACTTTGTTGTCTTGTCCTTGGTTACCTTAGGTTACCTTAGATATCATTTTATGTTTTAGTGTATGCTCAATGCTTAACAATGTTTAATGTTGGGTGCATGGGTTATGAATTACCTTTTGGCAAATATACAAATGGCGTGTAATATTTTTCTCTGATTTTGTGGTAGGTAGGGTATTTTCCAATTATGTGATTTTTATACTCAAGAGTTTAACATGATGTGTTGCAAATAGTGTACCAGGAAGAATGTGAATTCCCATATCACCAAATTGCACTGAGATATACAAGGTTTGTTACAATAATAGTGTGATCCCTTTTCTGATTAAAGTATCAATAACCAAGAGTCGAGTTAAGGGGGAATTAAGAACTCATATTTAATCCTTCATGTATTTGCATAAGACTTAAGGGTGTGTCATAATGTCATCTATTGAGTGGCTTAGCATGTAGAAAACTAAATCAGAAATAAGATATGGCAATTTGAGAAGCGGGTAGATCCCTACTAGTGGAGCTTATACTAATTGGTTGATAAATACTAATTAATATTTTTCTTATGGATCACAATTCACTCAGACCATTTATTAAATGGAATTCTTAAATGGATTGTTTTTCCTTCATGTACATGGTTCTGACATATTAGATATGAAATCTCCTGTAAAGTTTTGCGCTGACCGGTTGGACCCATTTGTAGTACTAAAAAAAATGAAAATTGCCCCTTTTTCCGCACTTATTAGCAGCAAGGGGCTAAGAGGGACATTACATAATTAGGGATAATAGGTTAGAGTTTCAATTTTTTTTTTTCATTTTAATCAAGAGAATAAGTACACATCAATGTCATTCACCAAGGAGGCTAGGTTTCCAAAGTGAAGAAACTATCGTGATGCTAACACCACAAGAACATTGAGAAAGCTATTCGAATTTTGAATTTAAGCAGACCCTGCTCCATAGAAAATGAAACCAGATGCGGAAAGCCTTCTCGAGTATACCCTTGGGGATCTAGGCCAATGTCATCCAGTACACTGGGATAGCCTCTAGAACAGATTTGATCAAAATAAGCATATCAGCCCTCGACAGCCAGCGATGACACCACAGTTTGAGTCGCTTGTCTATTTTTTCCAGCAGCGAGGCCGAGTCCCGCTTCCGATAGTCATTAGGTTTTATAAAGAACCCCAGATAGTGTATACCCTCTTCAAAAGCTACTGTATGAAAAGGGAAAAGTTCTGATAAGACCCTTTCTTCCTCCCTAGATAAGAGATAGGGGATGACCATGGATTTGCCAACGTTAATGTCCATCCATGTTGCTTTAGAGAAAATCTTGAGAATATCATCTAAAGCACATAACTCCCTAACTGAGCCCAAACAAAAGATGAAGATGTCATCAACAAAGAGAAAATTTGAGATGTGGAGGTTCTGTGCAAGTTGCGGCCCAATGAAATTGCCTAGCCTTATCACCTCCTTCAGGGCACGGCTGAGATCCTCGACTACCAAAAGGAATAAAAGAGCTGACAGTGGGTAGCCTTGTCGAAGCCCACGCTCCGCATGGAAGAATGGTGAGGCCGCACCATCGATCAGAACTAAAAAGGAGACAGTGGTGATACAGCTCAGGATCCATCTGATAAACACAATATCAAAACCAAGAGGCATTAAATGCAAACAAAGATAAAGCCAACTTACCTTGTCAAATGCCTTTTCCAGGTCAATTTTAAAAATGGCTCATTTTATATCTTTAACAAACATTGTGCATACAAAGATCTACAAACGCAAACACATAGAGTTACATACTAAAATTTACAAACAAAAACACATAGAGTTGCATAAATGAAAAATGAAATAAAACAACAATTAAAATAATGTAAAATAATATAATGTAGATATACTATTTTAATAAATATTATTATTATTAATACATTAAAAATATAATTATATATTTAAGAGCTTTTCTTAGCTTTGAGATTTTAGAATCTCTACTAATAAGACCAACCATGGGAAGGTGAAAGTTCATATGACTTCAAAAACTATGCTTTGTTTGTTGTTACAACAAAGCGAATGTGTGTGCTTTGTTGTTGTTGTTACAACAAAGTTAATCTATGTGCTTTGTTGCTTTGTTGTTGTTGTTACGAGAAAAAGGGTTGTTTAATTTTTTAATTTTTAGTGTATTTATTAAGTTTCATTTATTATAGTTATTAAGTTTATTTATAAAAGAAAAACAAGATTATTTTAATTGTAAATTCATTTTTTAGTTATGTATTTATTAAGTTTAATTTATTATAGTTATTAAGTTAATTTATAAAGGAAAAAAAGATTATTTTAATTGTAAATTAATTTTTTAGTTATGTATTTATTAATTTGATTTTATTACAGCTGTGACATTATTTAATTGATAACAAGTTAAATAAAATGGATCAGGTAAATCATTTTTAAATTTGTCATTAAAAATAAATGAAAAATGAATTAAAACATAAACATAAACATAAATATAAATAGATATATATAGATAGATAGATAGATAGATAGATAGATAGGCAATTTTAGACAAAGATCTAGATATCTAAATACATAAAGTCGTATTATAAAAAGCATGTACAAAGATCTACAAATACAAAAATCTACAAACAAATACACATAGATTTGCATACAAAAATCATGTACAAAGATTTCAAACACAAACATAAAAATGCATACAAAAACACATCATTTCATACAACAAACATAAAAATCATTTCATTTAACAGAGAGTTACATAAAAAGATCTGCAAATACAAACACATAGAATTACATACAAAAACACATAGATTTACATACAAAAATTATGTATAAAGATTTCAAAAACAAACATACACAAACACATAGAGTTACATACAAAAACACATAGATTTGCATACAAAAATTATGTACAAAGATTTCAAAAACAAACATACAGTGGCATACAAACATAAAAATCAATTTCATTTAACAAACAAAGAGTTGCATACAAAGATCTACAAGCACAAACACATAGAGTTACATACAAAAACACATAGATTTGCATGCAAAATTTATGTACAAAGATTTCAAAAACAAACGTACAGCTGCATACAAAAGCACATCAATTCATACAATAATTTCATTTAACAAACAGAGGGTTGCATACAAAAAAACATTATTCAAGTTAACATTAAAATCATCTCATCTACCAAACACATAGAATTACAGAATACATTATTTTATCTAACAAACATAAAAAAAAATTAATTCAGCTAAGAAAAATTAAAATCATCTCGACTACCAAACATATAGGTTTACATGCAAAAAGATCTCTAACACAACCAACGAATGCGCTAAAATTAAAGAATAAAATGATATATATATAAAGTGTAATATTAATACTATATAAATAGAGTTGAAAATAAAATATAAATAAATAACAAAATAAATAAAAATAAAAATAAAACAAATATAGAAATTGTTATTTAATAATTTCATTTATTTATGTTTTAAAACAATTATAAAATTAATTTATGTAAAAACATGAAGTGGAAAATGAAGTTTATTTGTGTGAAAAGAATTATGAAATTAGTATGAGTGAAACATTAAATGGAAAATGAAATTTGTGTATTAGAGAAACTATAAAATTAGTTCATGCAGAGACAACTAAAAAAAACATATCACATAATACTACAAGAGCCTACTCTAAAGATGATGGGGGACCACACCATCTAGAGCATTTGGATGGGTTTAACCCATCTCAAAAATATATATTTCTTTTTATTAAAACTAATACGTTTGTAAGTAAACTCTCTTTAAAAAACTCTAAAAAAAATAAACTATACAAGTTCATGGTATATTTGATATAAATAAAGTTAAATCCATCTCAAAAGATGTTGGTACCTAAAAAGAAAACAAACACAATCAAATATTAGACATCTTTATTTAAATATAACTTTAAATAAAATATGAAAAAAAAACATGAAAAATATAAATAATTAACTTAATAAAATCATTTCAAAATTATTTTTTAAAATACAAAAAATACCAATATTAACCAAAAAAATAAAAAACCTACGATGGTGTCGCTCTATGTGAAACGACGGCTTGTTAGTTTTGAATGATGTGTCTTGAAACAAATTATGGAAGGATTTTGAAAGCTACTTTTTAAATTAGTGATGTTAAAATATTAAAATGAAAAAAATAAGAGACATATCAATAGATGAGAAAAACTAGCCAAAACAAGATTAACACTTTTTTTTACTTGGATAGAACCCAACTGCCATCAATAAATCTGTGGATACAAGGAAATAGAAATCCAACCGCCATCAATCAATATGGGGTAACTGAATATAAAGAAACAGAAACATACAACCACCAAAATGAGGAAACAAAAATTTTAGAATTATGGACCAGTAATCTCAGGCAAATGACTCCTTGAAAGGGAAGGCAGAACTAACTGATGTTTCCAACTGTGACAAAAACTCTGACGAATCATCATTCAGATGCCTAACTGTAACAAATACTCTGGGAAATTAAACCTTTCAGTCCATAATGATTGGATAATCTGTGACAGAAAAAAGCCAAAATAATCCAACTATTTTAACCTATAATATTGAACAAAAGAGGGCTTACACAGGAATGTCATCCAAAAGACAATCAAAGATGAAGACCGTAGAAATTTATGAAAGAAAAATTTGAGGCTTCATAAATCCAGATATCCCATATTATAGACATTGTTACAATTTGGAAAGCTTGCAAACTTACACTGTGGATTGCAATCATGGATGGAATCTAAAGACCTTGACAAAATCCCAAATGAGAGAATCTAAAGTATTTCAATTATAAAGCATCTAAATTATTTTAATTCTAAAGTGTTAAAGCCTCAAAATTATTTTAATTATTAAGTCTGAAAGCTGTGCAACAAGCTGCATGTTTGGTGTCTAAATCTAAAAGCTTAAAGGCTGTGTAACAACGCAGTATGTATTTCAGAAAGTTTAGAGACTTCAACAGGACACGACAGATCCAAAATCCAAGGACAGAATACACGTCAACAAGACAAGATCGTTGGTTGGGCTGTTGAAAGACATTTTAGAAACCGACTAAGTCTACCCATACAGAGCCGGATCGAACCCAACAGCAAGGTGGGTAATGGCTCCGTATCGAACCCAACAGCAAGGTGGGTAATGGCACCGTATCGAACCCAACAGCCATTCATATATTTGTGGGTGTGAGTAAGGTGGGTAATGCCTCCAAACGAACCCAACATCCATCAATTTATTTGTGAGTAATCGTTCCATATCGAACACAAGAGCCAATCGCCGGTAATCAATTCTTTTTATTCCATCATTTTGAATTAAACAAAGAGATTTGAACTTACATTAAAATTGAGAAGGAATATTGACCAGGGGCTATTCTGCATATCGAGATGATCGACCAAACCTAGGTTGGCTGTTCCGTTTTGACCCTCTTTCCTGCACAAATACCAGTATAAAACAATAATTTATATTAGCAAACAATCTGGGGCCTGAAGCCACGCTTAATGCAGCAGATTACCATACATTTTTTACTGATTACCTGAGCTGAGCCGCCTCCTACGCACACTTCTTCTGTGGCCGCCATGGCAAAACTGTTAGTTGGAATCAGAACAGAGCACTTGATCAAGGCCTGTTCCTTCTCACAATTCGGGTTCGTTGGCAGACATGAACCCAACAGCAAAGGCGGAGGTGAGAGCAGCAAGAGAGGTGGGAAAGGTAGCATCAACCTCAACTAACCCCTCATGTTTAAAACCAGGCAGGACCACCAGGATACCAGTTACTTGATCGACTTCCTGCGCAGTGCTTAACAGCGGATATCTAACCTCCTCCTCCTCCTCTATCAATCACACACAGACATGACTCAGACATTCAAACATCAAGAATCAGACTGAGACTCAGACATCAAGAATCAGACAGACATAGCGAGACTCAGACACCAAGCATAGACCATGGACAGAGGAGGAATAAAATGTTAAACGCTGGGTAAAATTCTATATATGTATTTCTTTCAACACCTACCTACGTTCAACGGATAGTTTTTTTTCTGCTTTTGTCTTTTTCTGAAAGATTGTAGAATTTTCACAAAAAGCTTGAATGCTTTTCAAAAAAATCCTTCCTCTCAACAAAATTTCAAAAGCTTGAATGCTTTTCAAAAAAAATCCTTTCTCTTAACAAAATTTTAATGAGATTGCACTTTATTATTATCTCTTCACAAAATTTGAATGTGAGATATCATTTTATTAATATCCTTAAGGCAAGCAGGAATATAATGCAATAGATAAAGCAGTTGACTATGTATTAACAATGTTTTTGACCAAAAATTTACTTTAAGGTAAACATTATAAATTTAAATTTTTATTTTTATAAGTATACTTATCTTGTGTTTGATTGATTCATAAAGTAAAAGTCTTATTGTATAATAAAAACAGTTTTATCATCTAAGTTAATAGCATTAATACAAAGTGATGAAAAAATTTCAAAATAATATTTCTTGATAAATGAACAATCCAAAAACATTGCCAAATGTCTACTCACATTAAGTTGAGTTACACACATTAAATTGGGTAACATTACTTGTAATTGTTGTGGGTTAATGGAGTTAATACATATTAACAATCTTTTGACATGACCTATTTTTTTTATTTTTTATAATTGTTTATAAGGATTTCGAACTATTAATAGTTAATCTAAAAGTTAATATAAATTTATTGTAGTTAATAAAAGAGCTAAAGAGGTTCGAGTTATCGTGACTTCTAGCTTCCAAATGGAATTGGGCTAAGCCTTATGCACATTAACTGGACTCTCAATTTGTAAGTGGAGTTCGAGTGTCACATGAGTTTCACATTACCATTCCAATAAGTGCAGTTATCACATGAATTCAGAGGATTTTATTAGGAGTTGAGAGGATTTTATTAGGACCCATACTATCACACGAACTACACTTTACTTCAACTCTGAGCTGTAAAATGTAGTTTGACTAATTAGCTCGGCTTTCTGAGCTGTAAAATGTAGTTTGACTAATTAGCTCGACTCTCCGAGCTATAAAATATAGTTTGGTTAATTAGCTTGGAGGTGCTAGATGGAGTTCAACTATCACATGGACTACACATTACGATGCCATTAAGTTCTATTTTCACATGAGTTATTTTTTTTTCCAACTACCACAAATTGTAGTTATCACATGGGCTATATTTTATTTTTTATAATTGTTTATTAGGAGTTCAAACGATTAATTGTTAGTCTAAAAGTTACTATAAGTCTGTTGTATATAATAAAAGATCTCTCAGTTATCCTAACTTCTAGCTTCCAAATGGAGTTCGACTAAGCCTTATGCACATTAACTGGAATCCCAATTGGTGGGTGGAGTTCGAGTGTCTCATAAGTTGCACAATACCATGTTGTTAAGTGTAGTTATCACAATACTTCAGAGGAATTTATTAGGGGTTCCAACTATTTTATTAGGAGTTTGGCTCTTACGTGATTGCACATTAGCTAGACTCCTAGATGCCAAATGCAATTGGACTAAGCCGTAAGTAATTAGAGTCTAAGTTAAGCTAATAGTTGTATCTAATAGTTAAGCTAATGAAAATTTGTTGTAGTTAATAAGAGAGCTATGAGTTATCGTGACTTCTAGCTTCCAAATGGAGTTCGACTAAGTCTTTTGTACATTAACTGGACTCCCAATTGGTAGGTGGAGTTTGAGTGTCACATTAGTTGCACAATACCAGTCCACTAAGTGCAGTTATCAGAGGAGTTCAGAGGAATTTATCAACAGTTTGAACTATTTAATCATGAGTTCGACTCTTACATGACTGCACATTAGCTAGACTCCTAGATGCCAAATGCACTTGTACTAAGTCATAAGTAATTAGATTTGAATTTAAGCTAATAGTTGTAGAACCATTGGAGTTAAGCTAATAGTTGCATATAATAGTTAAGCTAATAGTTATCCAATAAAACTTTGATTAGAGTTGAAGTTAAGCTAATAGTTCTAGAATCATTATAGTTAAGCTAATAGTTGTATCTAATAATTGATGGAGTTAAGCTAGTAGTTGTATCTAGTAATCGAATAATTGAAGATTAATTTTAATTTTTAAAACTATCACTAACTCTACTTATCAGATGTTAATTAAATTTTTTTTTTTTTTTTAAATTACTAATTATTAATTTTGGATGACACTCATAGAATCAATCTGGACTGTACACTTGTCTCATTCTCCTTTAGTCTCAGATGACGCGTGTAGAATCAATCTTGACAGTACACTTGTCTCATTCTCGTTGTTAGATGAAAAAACATAGATGGTAGTCGACCCGAAAATTCTAACATATATACCCCTATTTGCGTAATTAATTTTTTATTTTATAAATGTGATAGGTTTATAATTATTTCTTATATTATAAATATTAATTTTATTTTTACAAATGTGATACATTTATAATTATCTTTTCGTCGGTTAGTTGAAATCTTATTTCCTAATCATTACAATATAGTACAAATGGTTAAATTTCAATTTCATTAAGGAATTTAAGTGGATCATTTATTTATTTCTAAATGATGATAGGAAAGACTAATGTGAGTGGGATCATTTAAAAGTTACAATTGGATCAACAATCAGTACGATTATGGGTTAATCCTCTACCCAACACCGAACTCTTAAATGCAACCATAAAATTAATAAAACAACTCAGCGGGAATCAAACTCCTAATGTTTAGGTGACTATGTTTGGGAAATGGAGTGTATATCTTATTTATTTAATCTCTTAATTCATGAAGCCATGAGGATGCTAAGCAACAAAGGTTTTTTAAATGGATTGGTCTCAATTTTGAGCAGATTGTGATCTTGCCAGACCAAATTGAAGGCCTCCGCCATATTTGAAAGTAACCCTTGGCCAATGACCTGTAACCCTTGGCCAATGACCTTTGACGCATTTTTCCTGCCCGATGTACACCCGCTTAACTGATAAATAATTTAGTTTTAAATTTTGAACAATTGATCTTCGATTTTCGCACACAAATTTCAAAATTTGTCAAAGTAACTAGAAGCATGTTATATTATTAAAAAATATTGGTGATCCATATTATAGTATTTAATAACTTGTATGATATACTCTTACTCTCATTCCCAATGCATAGAAACCGTTTGAAAAAAAATGCATAGAACACATAATTAGCTATATCAATACATGGCATTTTAATACATAGCATTATGACTTTTATAGGATATGTGCAATCATTGTTCAATCTCACTAGTTATTAACTACTACCTTATTAAGGTAAGTAATTTTATTACGATGTAATAATGGTTAAAGATA
>LPNX010952853.1:42220-75201 GCA_001517045.1 Pseudotsuga menziesii | reverse complement strand
TATTAGAGAAATTATAAAATTAGTTCATGCAGAGACAACTAAAAAAACATATCACATAATACTACAAGAGCCTACTCTAAAGATGATGGGGGACCACACCATCCAGAGCATTTGGATGGGTTTAATCCCATCCCAAAAATATATATTTCTTTTTATTAAAACTAATACGTTTGTAATTAAACTCTCAAAAAATTAAACTATACAAGTTCATGGTATATCTGATATAAATAATGTTAAATCCGTCTTCAAAGATGTTGGTACCTGAAAAGAAAACAAACCCTTCAAATATTAGACATCTTTATTTAAATATGACTTTAAATAAAATATGAAAAAAAAACATGAAAAATATAAATAATTAACTTGATAAAATCATTTCAAAATCATTTTTTAAAATACAAAAAATACCAATATGAACCAAAAAAATAAAAAACCAAGTGCGATGGTGTTGCTCTATGTGAACCAACGGCTTGTTAGTTTTGAATGATGTGTCTTGAAACAAATTAAAACAAATTATGAAAGGATTTTGAAAACTATTTTTTAAATTAGTGATGTTAAAATATTAAAATGAAAAAAATAAGAGAGATATCAATAGATGAGAAAAACCAGCGAGAAGAAGATACAATAAATCTGTGGATACAAGGAAACAGAAATCCAACAGCCATAAATCAATATGTGGGGTAACTGAATATAAAGAAACAGAAACATACAACCACCAAAATGAGGAAACAGAAACCTTAGAATTGTGGATCAGTAATCTAAGGCAAATGACTCCCGGAAAGGGAAGGCAGGACTAACTGATGTTTTCAACTGTGACAAAAACTCTGACAAATCATCATTCAGATGCCTAACTGTAACAAATACTCTGGGAATTTAAACCTTTCAGTCCATAATGATTGGATAATCTGTGACAGAAAAAAAGCAAAAATAATCCAACTAATTTAACCTAGAATATTCAACAAAAGAGGGCTTATACAGGAATGTCATCCAAAAAACAATCAAAGATGAAGACGGTAGAAATATATGAGAAAAAAATTTGACGCTTCATAAATCCAGATATCCCACATTATAGACATTGTTACAATTTGGAAAGCTTGCAAACTTACACTGTGGATTGCAATCATGGATGGAATTAAAGACTTTGACAAAACCCCAAATGAGAGAATCTAAATTATTTCAATTATAAAGCCTTAAAGCCTCAAAATTATTTTAATTATTAAGTCTGAAAGCTGTGCAACAAGCTGGCATGTGTGGTGTCTAAATCTAAAAGCTTAAAGGCTGTGTAACAACGCAGTATGTATTTCAGAAAGTTTAGAGAGTTCAACAGGACACGACAGATCCAAATTCCAAGGACAGAATACACGTCAACAGGACAAGATCGTTGGTGGGGCTGTTGAAAGACATTTTAGAAACCGACTAAGTCTACCCATACAGAGCCGGATCGAACCCAACGGCAAGGTGGTAATGGCTCCGTATTGAACCCAACAGCCATTCATATATTTCTGGGTGTGGATAAGGTGGGTAATGCCTCCAAACTAACCCAACATCCATCAGTTTATTTGTGAGTAATTGTTCCATATCGAAAGACATTTTAGAAACCGACTAAGCCTACCCATACAGAGCCGGATCGAACCCAACAGAAGGTGGGTAATGGCTCCGTATCGAACCCAACAGCCATTCATATATTTGTGGGTGTGGGTAAGGTGGGTAATGCCTCCAAACGAACCCAACATCCATCAATTTCAATGTGAGTAATTGTTCCATATCGAACCCAACAGCCAATCGCCGGTAATCATTCTTTTTTATTCATTTATTTTGAATTAAAGAAAGAGATTTGAACTTACATTAAAATTGAGAAGGAGTATTGACCAGGGGCTATTCTCCATATCCAGATGATCGACCAAACCTAGGTTGGCTGTTCCGTTTTGACCCTCTTTCCTGCACAAATACCAGTATAAAACAGTAATTTATATTAGCAAACAATCTAGGGCCTGAAGCCACGCTTAATCCAGCAGATTACGATACATTATTTACAGATTACCTGAGCTGAGGCGCCTCCAGCGCACGCTTCTTCTGTGACAGCCATGGCAAAGCCGTTAGTTGGTATCAGAACAGAGCTCTTGATCAACGCCTGTTCCTTCTCACCATTCTGGTTCGTTGGCAGACATGAACCCAGCAGCAAAGGAGGAGGTGAGAGCAGCAAGAGAGGCGGGAAAAGCAGCATCGCCCTCAACTAACCTCTCATGTTTAAAACCAGGCAGGACCACCAGGATAGCTGTTACTTGATCGGCTTCCTGCGCAGTGCTTAACAGCGGAAATCTAACCTCGCCCTCCTCCTCTATCAATCACACACAGCCATGACTCAGACAGACCCAGACTCAGACATTCAAACATCAAGAATCAGACTGACCCTGACCCAGACTCAGACATCAAGAATCAGACAACATACCGAGACTCAGACACCAAGCACAGACCATAGACAGAGGAGGAATAAAATGTTAAACGCTGGGTAACATTCTATATATGTATTTCTTTCAACAGCTACCTACTTCAACGGATAGTTTTTTTTGCTGCTTTTGTCTTTTTCTAAAAGATTCTAGAAGTTTCACAAAAAAGCTTGAATGCTTTTCAAAAAAATCCTTCCTCTTAACAAAATTTGAAAAGCTTGAATGCTTTAAAAAAAAAATCCTTTCTCTTAACAAAATTTGAATGAGATTGCACTTTATTATTATCTCTTCACAAAATTTGAATGTGAGATGTCATTTTATTAATATCCTTAAGGCAGGCAGGAATATAATGCAATAGATAAAGCAGTTGACTATGTATTAACAAAGTTTTTGACCAAAAATTTACTTTAAGGTAAACATTATAAATATAAATTTTTATTTTTATAAGTATACTTATTTTGTGTTTGATTGGTTCATAAAGTAAAAGTCTTATTGTGTAATAAAAACAGTTTTATCGTCTAAGTTAATAGCATTAATACAAAGTGATGAAAAAATTTAAAAATAATATTTCTTGATAAATGAACAATCCAAAAACATTGCCAAATGTCTACTCACATTAAGTTGATTTACACACATTAAATTGGGTAACATTACTTGTAATTGTTGTGCGATAATGGAGTTAATACATATTAACAATCTTTTGACATGACCTATTTTTTTTATTTTTATAATTGTTTATAAGGATTTTGAACTATTAATAGTTAATTTAAAAGTTAATATAAATTTATTGTAGTTAATAAAAGAGCTAAAGAGCTTCCAGTTATCGTGACTTCTAGCTTCCAAATGGAATTGGACTAAGCCTTATGCACATTAACTGGACTCTCAATTGGTAAGTGGAGTTCTAGTGTCACATGAGTTTCACATTACCATTCCACTAAGTGCAATTATCACATGAATTCAGAGGATTTTATTAAGTGTTGAGAGGATTTTATTAGGACCCATACTATCACATGAACTACACGTGACGTCAACTCCGAGCTGTAAAATGTATTTTGACTAATTAGCTCGGCTCTCTGAGGTGTAAAATGTATTTTGACTAATTAGCTCGGCTCTCTGAGGTGTAAAATGTAGTTTAAGTAATTAGCTCGACTCTCCGAGCTGTAAAATATAGTTTTGTTAATTAGCTAGACTTGGAGGTGTTAGATGGAGTTCAACTATCACATGGACCACACATTACCATGCCATTAAGTTCTGTTTTCAGATGAGCTATTTTTTTTTTTTTCAACTACCTCAAATTGTAGTTATCACATGAGCTATATTTTATTTTTTATAATTCTTTATTAGGAGTTCAAACGATTAATTGTTAGTTTAAAAGTTACTATAAATCTATTGTAGATAATAAAAGATCTCTCAGTTATCCTAACTTCTAGCTTCCAAATGGAGTTCGAGTGTCTCATGAGTTGCACAATACCATGTTGTTAAGTGTCATTATCACATTATTTCAGAGGAATTTATTAGGGGTTCGAACCATTTTATTAGGAGTTCGTCTCTTACGTGATTGCACATTAGCTAGACTCCTAGATGCCAACTACAGTTGAACTAAGCCATAAGTAATTAGAGTTGAAGTTAAGCTAATAGTTGTATCTAATAGTTAAGCTAATGAAAATTTGTTGTAGTTAATAAAAGAGCTATGAGTTATCGTGACTTCTAGCTTCCAAATGGAGTTCGACTAAGCCTTATGTACGTCAACTGGACTCCCAATTGGTAGGTGGAGTTCGAGTGTTACACTAGTTGCACAATACCAGTCCACTAAGTGTATTTATCATAGGATTTCAGAGGAATTTATCAAGAGTTAGAACTATTTAATTAGGAGTTCAACTCTTACATGACTGCACATTAGCTAGACTCCTAGATGCCAAATGGACTTGGACTAAGTCATAAGTAATTAGAGTTGAATTTAAGCTAATATTTGTAGAACCATTGGAGTTAAGCTAATAGTTGCATATAATAGTTAAGCTAATAGTTATCCAATAAAACTTTGATTAGAGTTGAAGTTAAGCTAATAATTCTAATCGAATAGTTGAGGATTAATTTAAATTTTTAAAACGATCATTTACTCTACTTATCACATGTTAATTAAATTATTTTCTATTTTATTAAAATTACTAATTATTAATTTTGGACGACACTCATAGAATCAATCTCGACTGTACACTTGTCTCATTCTCCTTTAATCTCGGATGATGCCTGTAGAATCAATATGGACAGTACACTGGTCTTATTCTCGTTGGTAGATGAAAAAACATAGATGGTAGTCCACCCTAAAATTCTAACATATATACCCCTATTGGCGTAATTAATTTTTTATTTTATAAATGTGATATATTTATAGTTATTTCTTACATTATAAATGTTAATTTTATTTTTACAAATGTGATATATTTATAATTATCTTTCCGTTGATTACTTGAAATCTTATTTCCTAATCATTACAATACAGTACAAACGGTTAAATTTCAATTTCATTAAGGAATTTAAGTGGATGGTTTATTTATTTGTAAATGATGATAGGAAAGACTGATGTGAGTGGGATCATTTAAAAGCTACAATTGGATTTGCAATCAGTACGATGATGAGTTAATCCTCTGCCCAACACTGAACTCTTAAATGCAACAATAAAAGTAATAAAACAACTAAGCTTGAATCAAACTCCCAAAGTTTAGGTGACTATGTTTGGGAAATGGAGTGTATATCTTATTTATTTAATCTCTTAGAAGCCATGAGGATGCTAAGAAACAAAGGTTTTTGAAATGGATTGGTCTCAAGTTTGAGCAGATTGTGATCTTGCGGGACCAAATTGAAGGCCTCTGCCATATTTGAAAGTAACCCTTGGCCAATGACCTTTGACCCATTTTTCCTGCCCGATGTACACCCGCTTAACCAATAAATAATTTAGTTTTAAATTTTGAACAGTTGATCTTCCCACTTATGATTTTCGCATGCAAATTTCAAAATTTGTCAAAGTAACTAGAAGCATGTTATATTATTAAAAAATATTGGTGATCCATATTATAGTATTTAATAACTCGTATCATATACTCTTACTATGATTCCCAATGCATAGAAACCGTGTGAAAAAAAATGCATAGAACACTTAGTTAGCTATATCAATGCATGGCATTATAATACATAGCATTATGACTTTTATAGGATATGTGCAATCATGGTTCAATCTCACTAGTTACTAACTACTATGTTATTGAGGTAAGTAATTTTATTACGATGTAACTAATGGTTAATGCTAGTAATTAATTGTTGTTATTATATGTGATTAGTATTCTTATTATATTAAGATAATTTGCAGCAAGTAAATGAGAATTTTGAGCATCGATTTAAAATGTATATTTAAAATATTTTATCAAAAACTTAATACAATTTAATATTTATAAAAAATGCATAATAATTTCAATGGTATAATTACTAGTACTATGGAAAACAATGCTTAATATTGAGAACACAAGTATTAATTTAATTAAATTTTGAAGTTTGTATAATTGTTACTTTTTAAAATTAAAGATAAAATTGTTCAATTTTTGCGATTAACAAAATTTTACACAATACAAATACACATTAATGTATTTCAAACTAAAACTTAAATTAATTGTTGACATTGTGTTAGCAACCCATACACTATGTGGTGCACTACTTTTTTTTTGGGTTAAAATTACAATTCATGAAAATATGATGCATGGTATTTTAATAGATCAAAATTGTTAAAATGGCCTCATGTAATAGTTTTTAAATGGATGAAATATTTATTGCAAAGTTTTAGATTTTGTTGATTAGTTTGAATCATTGATTATTTCATATTATATGTTGTATATTCTCTTGAAATGCAATTAGGTTATTCATGTTATCCATATTACATTATTTTTACTCTTTTGAAATTCACTTGCAATTTGATTATATCTAAACTAAATGACACTCAGTGTGTAAACTAAATGACACTCAGTATGTAATTATGCTATCCATGTTATATTGTAGCACTTGTTTGTAAGCGACAGGGACTAGCTACTACGTGGCACTTGTTTATTTAATAAAATATCAATTTTGAAAATTGTAATGTTTGGGAGTTTGAATTTGACATGTCACTTTCATCTTTGTAAAGTTTTAATTTTTTTTCTTTTTTTAATCAAGGAGAATATGTTAGTGTTACAATGTTTTTTTTTTCATTTTAATCAAGGAGAATAGGTACACATTAGTGGCATTCATTGATCATACTAGGGTTCGGATGAGAAGAAAATATTGTGATGCTAATACGACGACCACGTTGAACAAGCTATTCTAGTTTTGAATCTAAGAACACCCCAATATTTTTTCGTTGAACACCTTCCGGTGCGGGGCATTCGTCGTTCAGTCTTGACCTAGTGGGCTAGTAGAGCTTCAATGTTAGACTCGACTTTTTAATGTTTGTGAGGATAGGGTAGTAGAACACAACACAAAAATATGTGTTTTGTGTTGGTGTGAGGTGGGAAGATTATAAATTCATCACCACTAATGATGTTCGATTTATAGGTAATTATGCACTTGAATCTCTTTTGTATAAGTCCTTGTAGATAGGGATAATTTCATGGGACTACACTCATTTTTCCTCTTGAATGTTCCATACCGTCGTGCAGCATTGACATGAACTTGCTAGCTGGGAAAGTATCACCCAGAAAACGCCTCATGGAAACCTCATGACTAAGCCCAATCTAGGCACCTTAGAGTTTATGAAATGCCAAGTGCTCGTTTCACTGTAGGAGATGGTGCACCATCGCCACCCAACCATAGGCAGTGCTATGCCTTTGCCTCCCCCGATCCAACAAAATTTGAACAACCGATTAATCGACATCTGATGATGATATCTCCCATCTAGTCTCAATCCCAGATGGTGCTCGAAGATCTTGTCTTGGCTTCACCCAGACACATACCTTCATTGCATCTATCAACACTATTGTCCTAGCATGGTTGACACATCATGTTGAATCGCACCATCCTTTGACGAGCTTAGGATACAAACCCTTGTTGGTTTTCCCCATCCTATTCAACTAGACATCCTTAGTTTTCCTAGCTTGCACACTAGTACATTGTCATGTCTGTCTCATGGCCATTAGCCATGTGTTGGCCATCAAGGCTTCCAAAATGATATGGACTCGTCATACACCCTTATTCATGTATGTCTAGCATGCCTTCCATTAAACCAATTCCAATGGTGTTTCACATAGGGTCGTGGCAAACAACAATAGTGGCGCACTTATTTTTAGTACTTCACAATATGTTGCCATATGTTTGTCATCAACATGGGTGGTTGTGATGTTGTCCTTAGGGAAAATTGATCACACATTTTGGGCCTAGTCACCATATATTTTAAGGAGATACACATGGGTATCGATACAAATGGTTGAGCAAATACCCTCTAAGGACTTCATTCAATCTCTCCAATGATTATCATCTCTCAATGCATGGGAAATATCTCGAAGAAGAGTCCCTCCAACATCATTCCCAAATTCCTTTCCACTTAAGTCACGGATATCCCCACCCCATAAATTCACCTTGACTTGTAGTGATTTTTAACCAAACATCAGCAAGTGTTTAACACGCCTCGTGGCTTTCCCCCCTTTTCTAGTGAGCATGATCATGGTATTCCCTTGATTCTTGGAATTCAACCCCCAAATTCATGTCCTTATCGACACCCATTTTCTTAGAAGAATGAAATTGGATTATTCAATAACTATTGGGGTCAGTCATTTGTCCTAGTACTAGTCCTTATGCATTGCCAGTGTTCATCGTATTAAAGAAAGAAGGAAATTGGTGTATGTGCTCTAATTTTTCTGCTCTCAATAAACTCACTATTAAAGACGTTCCGGGTAATTTTTCCAGCAGGAATTCCTCATCGATATATGTTGATAGAGGAATTTTTTGAGCACACAATGATTTTAATAAAGTTTTCCTCGCAAGATTTCTCCAAAAGTAACCCAATTTTTTTCCCAAAACTATAATGATTAGAAAACTCCAATATAATGTTAGGTGGTCGTATTAATTTTGAGAATTTGTAGATGGTAAAAGCACATTGTCACAACCGAGGTCGTCCTAATTGTTATGAGTAACATCACATAGATATCATGAAGTAGCGTCACATAACTTTCCTACACACGTATATCATGAAGTGGTGTCACATAACTTTCTGATGAAGTTGGGTAGGGTCAGATTAATTTCTTAAAGGCCCTTTAGAATTTGTTATGATCGATAATGATAAATAGATAATAAAAAAAACCAGCCAAAAGAAGGTTAACACTTTTTCTACTTGCGAAAAACCAAGTCTACTGATATGGAGAAGGATCGAAGCCAACTACCATCAATCAATATGTGGGTAATTGCATAGAAGGAAATAGAAACCCAACAACCATCAATCAATCAGCGGGGTAATGGGATAGAAGGAAACAAAAACCCTACAACCATCAATTTGAGGAAACAAAAACATAAATCACCAATAAAACCTTACAATTGTGGGAATAGTGGAAAAGATAATGACCATCCCAATCTACAAACTTAAATAAATGACCATTTAAGTAAGTAACATATTGCTAGAGTTTTGGACATACGTATATGAGTCGAGTGGATTTCCGAGAGAAAGTAATTAGCATGAAATTCAATCAAATTCATTTTAAAAGCTAACTAAGTCTACCGATATGGAGCCTGATCGAACCCAACAGCCATCAATCTATCTGTGGGTAAGGTGGGTAATGGCTATGTATTGAACCAAACAACCATCAATATATTTGTGGGTAAAGTGGGTAATGGCTTTGTATCAAACCCAACATCCAACAACCATCGATCGATTTGTGGGTAAGGTGGGTAATGGATTTGTATCGAACCCAATAGCCAACAACCATCAATATATAAGTACGTATTGTGGGTAATGGATTCAAAACCAACAACCATCATTCTATCTATGGGTAATCAATCGATCTTATTCATTTTGAATTAAACAATAGAGATAACATAGACTTGAACTTACATTAAAGTTGAGAAGGAGTATTAACTTGGGAAAGGGGTTATTCTTCACTGCCTTTTCTCCATATTTGCGCCAACGATAGACATCTTTCAGATGATCAAGAAAGCCTAGGCTCACAGTTCTATTTTTTACCCTTTTTCCTACACAAATACCAATAATTTATATTAGCAAACATTATAGGGCCTAAAGACACGTATAATCTAGCAGATTACCTTACATAATTTATATATTACCTTGCATAATTTACATATTACTTGAGCGGCCTCTTGCGCATTCTTCTTTGGTGGCCGCCATGGAAAGGTTGAAAATATTTACTGATTACCTGAGAGGCCTCCTGCACAGTCTTCAACAGCAGATATCTAACCTCCTCCTCTATCAATCACACAGACAAACATGACTCAGATCCAGACTCGTCCGTCAAGAATCAAACTGAGTGAGATTCAAACTCTAACACCCGAACACATAGTCATTCCAGTCTAGACCATAGATAGAGGAGGACGAAAATGTTAAGCTAGGTAAGATTCCATATATATATGCATTTATTTCAACACGTACCTTCAATGGATAGTTTTTTTTCTTGCCTTTTCCTCCTTTTTAGAACCTTCACAAAATATCTAACAAAATCTTAAATGCTTTTCAAAAAATCCTCTTTAATAAAATTTGAATTTGTGAGAGTTTGAATGTGAGATGTCACTTTATTCTCTATTTTATAAAGTATCAATTTTGAAAATTTGAATGTTTGGGAGTTTCGATCTTTTTTTTTCTTCTTTTAATCAGGGATAATAGGTTAGAGTTTCAATGTTTTTTTTTCATTTTAATCAAGATAATAGGTACACATCAGTGTCATTCACCAAGGAGGCTAGGTTTCCAAAGAGAAGAAACTACCGTGATGCTAACACCACAAGCACATTGAGCAAGCTATTCGAATTTTGAATCTAAGCAGAACCCGCTCCATAGAAAATGAAACCAAATGAGGCAAGCCTTCTCGAGTATACCCTTGGGGATCCAGGCCAATGTCATCTAGTACACCAGGATAGCCTCTAGAACAGATTTGATAAGAATAAGTGTATCAGCCCTCGACAACCAGTGATGACACCACAGTTTGAGTCGCTTGTCTAGTTTTTCCAGCAGCCAGGCCCAGTCCCGCTTCCGATAGTCGTTAGGTTTTATAAAGAACCCTAGATAGTGTATACCCTTTTCAAAATCCACTGTATGAAAAGGGAAAGTTCTGATAAGACCATTTCTTCCTCCCTGGATAAGATATAGGGGATGACCGTGGATTTTCCAACGTTAATGTCCATGCCTGTTGCTTTGAAGAAAATCTTGAGAATATCATCTAAAGCACATAAATCCCTAACTGAGCCCGAACAAAAGATGATGATGTCATCAACAAAGAGAAAATGTGAGATGTGGAGGTTCTATTCAAGTTGCGGCCCAATGAAATTGCCCAGCCTTATCGCCTCCTTCATGGCACGACTGAGACCCTCAACCACCAAAAGGAATAAACGAGGTGAGAGTGGGTAGCCTTGTCGAAGCCCATGCTCCACATGAAAGAATGGTGAGGCCGCACCATGGATTAGAACCGAAAAGGAGACAGTGGTGATACAGCTCAAGATCCATCTGATAAACGCAATATCAAAACCCAGATGCATTAAACGCAAATGAAGATAAATCCATCTTACCTTGTCAAATGCCTTTGCTAGGTCAATTTAAAAAATGGCTCATTTTATATTTTTAACAAACATTGTGCATACAAATATCTACAAACACAAACACATAGAGTTACATACATAAATTTACAAACAAAAACACATAGAGTTGCATAAAAGAAAAATGAAATAAAACAACAATTTAAAAAAATGTAAAATAATATAATGTAGATATATTAATTTAATAAATATTATTATTATTAATATATTAAAAATATAATTATATATTTAAGAGCTTTTCTTAGCTTTGAGATTTTAGAATCTCTACTAATAAGACCAACCATGGGAAGGTGAAAGCTCATATGGCTTCAAAAAATATGCTTTGTTTGTTGCGCCGAGAGGCGCTCTAGAGCCTAGTATGGGGGAGATCTTGTAACGTGATGTAACGTTACTAACGTTTATAACATGTCGGCAAAAAATAATAGTGATATTGAATATCAAGGGAGAGATATTGTAATGTGATGTAACATTTCTAACATGTCAATAAAAAATAATGGTGATATTGAATATTATGGGAGAGATTTTGTAACACAAAATAAAAAATAATATCACTTTCGTAAAGTTATTTTTATTAATAAAAAATAAATTTTCTAATAGGCCAAAATAAATGTCGGCCACAAAAACAATCTAATATGGGGGAGATGTTGTAATCTTCCTACCTAACAAAACAATAAAAAAAGAAAAAATTTAATTATCAGTAAAAAAAATATGTGGGTCAAGAAAAAAACACAAAATTGAATTATTCTAAATAGCCCATGGTTTTATTGTACATGGTTTAGGAGGCTTTGCAGATGGTTTTTAAACCATGTGCAAGGCCTCCTAAACAACCAATGATTGTAGGAGGGCCTTGCATATGGTTTTAAAACCATGTGTGGGGAAATGATGCAATGTTCGCTCCTAACAAAATAAAAAATAATTAAAAATATTATATGTCCACCATAAATAATATTAAATATTAATAATAATAAAATTATATGTTGACCTTAAATAAAAAGATGTGTCTTTTGGTTTGAATCAAATCAATGGATACCTAAGAAGAGGTTTGCACCTCGAGAGATTTGATCCATCTCGGCACTTGATAGAGCCTAATATTTGGATCTACGCTGGTTTTTACAACAAAGTGAATCTGTGTGCTTTGTTGTTGTTGTTACAACAAAAAGGGTTGTTTAATTTTGTAAGTTTTAGTGGCTTATGCTGTGACTCTCTTGGCGGGATTAATTTCCTTTTTCTGGGGGCAATCGATCATGATTCAAATAATTCAGCTGAGCTCGAGGGGCTGATCCAAGGCCTGCAATGCTTGGTGCGTAGCAACAGTTTCCCGGCGATCGTCGAAGGTGATTCTCTGATTCTGATCCAGATGGCTCGTCGGTTAGCTCATGGCCGAGTCAGCAGACAAGTGTCGAATAGCTGGAGAATGGCCAGCCATTTGGAAGAAATACGGAACTTGATCCACGGCCACCACGCGGTTTCGTTCACCCACGTCCAACGTGATGCCAACAAGGTGGCAGACCATCTAGTGAATGCAAGGGTAGAGGGGGATTTGGTTACCCTATGGGGCCCATTGGAGAGTTTTGAAGGCTCCGAATGGGCTCATAAATATCGACAGTTGGTGGCTCAGGATCAACACAAAGGTACGCAGCTAACACGACCAAGTGAAGTGGAGGGTACAGATGCCAGACGGAGCGAGCACACCATGACAAACCATCACCTCGATGGAGGTCAGTATTAATGAGGTCAGTAATTGAGGACAGAGGTGGCTGTCCTTGATCATTCATTTTAAACCCCCAAATGCAAGTGAGAAAATGATCAGGGGAAGGAGGGACGACGGAATTGACAGTGCAATCCTATCAGCTAGATTGTCCTCCATGGCGATAGGTACGAAATAAGGGATCTGCATCAGTCAAATGACGATGCTCTGGTACAATCTTGATGCTGCTATGATGCCTCTGCCTACTTCTTATTTCCTGCTTGTCTGGACATTTAGCTATCAATGCCCTTCTGTGCTCGTTGCCCTCAGTTTCTTCTGGTTTCCTAAGGGGCTCTTTGTTCTGATCTAGAAGCGGCTATTGATGCGTGGCTGCCACGGTGCCCACAAGTATAATCCTCTCCTGTTGAGAATGGATCTGCATGGGCAGTTGGTAAAGGGTAACGCCCATGAGGATTCTTCATCTGTGCCGAGTGCTGCTAAGCCAACCCGTAGGGCCACAAGAGCCCAACTTCAGGCCCAAGAGGAGGCGAAATTATTCAAGGATATCATTCCCCTAAACATTCGACGCGAGGTGGAAGACATAGATGAGGACCTCTGGACTTTGGTGAAAAACATGCCCAAGTAAGATCTCCGGCGGGAGTTGGCGGACTGGGTTTTGGACCCTAGATCCACTGCGAGTAGGGCGGTGGCTTATGACCACGTGCTGATGCAATACTGGGTGAATATGAATCTTGTGGGTCACTCTTTCATGGAGTGGGAAGCGAAGTCAGCTAGGGATGAGGAACCTGTCAGGGCGTGGAAGCATCACAACGGATATTGCCACCTTATCCATCAAAAGGTTGATATTCTGGCCTCTCGCCTAGGGATTTCTTTCTACACGATGGGTAAGGTTCCTGAGGAGACGACTCGGCCAAGAGAATGCTGCGACCTATGTGGTAAAAAGAAAAGGCAGGTCACTTCCTCTTCTGGGGAGCCTCTGGTCCCTCCCAGTGTGCCTCCTGCTCCTGCCCAATCCTTGAGGTCCTGCCTGCCTTCAGCTTTCCAGAAGTATGAATGATGGTCTCGATGGGCCTAGCCCCTCTGCAGCTGGCTCGACGCTCTCCTCATTCAGGTATGAATTGGTCCTCTCTTGTTGCCCAGCGGGTATGTCTGTCAGCCCTGGCTTAAGTTTCATTTTTGGTCTTTTGGAAATTATAGGCATTAGATGTTTCAATGCCATTTTTGGCAGGTTGGGCCTGCGTGCCTTCTCGGTTTAGAAATATGAGTTTGTCATAGTGGTGTCGGTATACATATGTTAAGTGCATGGCCAGCCCTGCAGGGAGTTTTTTGGGTTTGAAGATGTCTTAGGTTGTATAATCTGTATAGACGACTACCAAACATATAGATTTACATGCAAAAAGTGCAATATTAATACTATATAAATAATGTTGAAAATAAAATACAAATAAATAACAAAATAAATAAAAATAAAAATAAAACAAATATAGAAATTGGTATTTAATAATTTCATTTATTTATGTGTTAAAACAATTATGAAATTAATTTATGTAAAAACATGAAGTGGAAAATGAAGTTTATTTGTGTGAAAAGAATTATGAAATTAGTATGCGTGAAACATTAAATGGAAAATGAATTTTGTGTATTAGAGAAATTATAAAATTAGTTCATGCAGAGACAACTAAAAAAAACATATCACATAATACTACAAGAGCCTACTCTAAAGATGATGGGGGACCACACCGTCTAGAGCATTTGGATGGGTTTAATCCCATCCCAAAAATATATATTTCTTTTTATTAAAACTAATACATTTGTAAGTAAACTCTCTTTACAAAACTCTCAAAAAATTAAACTATACAAGTTCATGGTATATCTGATGTAAATAATTTTAAATCCATCTTCAAAGATGTTGTTACCTGAAAAAAAAACAAACCCAATCAAATATTAGACATCTTTATTTAAATATGACTTTAAATAAAATATGAAAAAAAGAACATGAAAAATATAAATAATTACCTTGATAAAATCATTTCAAAATCATTTTTTAAAATACAAAAAATACCAATATGAAGCAAAAAAATAAAAAACCAACTGCGATGGTGTTGCTCTATGTGAACCGATGACTTGTTAGTTTTGAATGATGTGTCTTGAAACAAATTAAAACAAATTATGGAAGGATTTTGAAAGCTATGTTTTAAATTAGTGATGTTAAAATATTAAAATGAAAAAAATAAGAGAGATATCAATAGATGAGAAAAACCAACGAGAAGAAGATTAATACAAGGAAATAGAATTCCAACAGCCATCAATCAATATGTGGGGTAACTGAATATAAAGAAACAAAAACATACAACCACCAAAATGAGGAAACAGAAACCTTAGAATTGTGGATTAGTAATCTCAGGCAAATGACTCCTGGAAAGGGAAGGCGGGACTAACTAATGTTTAAAACTGTGACAAAAACTCTGACAAATCATCATTCAGATGCCTAACTGTAACAAATACTCTGGTAAATTACACCTTCCACTCCATAATGATTGGATAATCTGTGACAGAAAAAGCAAAAATAATCCAACTATTTTAACCTACAATATTGAACAAAAGAGAGGTTACACAATGTCATCCAAAAGACAATCAAAGATAAAGACGGTAGAAATTTATGAGAGAAAAATTTGATGCTTCATAAATCCAGATATCCCACATTATAGACATTGTTACAATTTGGAAAGCTTGCAAACTTACACTGTGGATTGCAATCATGGATGGAATCTAAAGACCTTTACAAAACCCCAAATGAGAGAATCTAAATTATTTCAATTATAAAGCCTCTAAATTATTTTAATTCTAAAGTCTTAAAGCCTCAAAATTATTTTAATTATTAAGTCTAAAAGCTGTCCAACAAGCTGGCAAGTTTGGTGTCTTAAAGGCTGTGTCTTAGAGACTTCAACAGGACACGACAGATCCAAAATCCAAGGGAAGAATACACATGAACAGGACAAGATCGTTGGTTGGGCTGTTGAAAGACATTTTAGAAACCCACTAAGTCTACCCATACAGAGCCGGATCGAACCCAACAGCAAGGTGGGTAATGGCTCCGTATCGAACCCAACAGCCATTCATATATTTGTGGGTGTGGGTAAGGTGGGTAATGGCTCCGTATCGAACCCAACAGCCATTCATATATTTGTGGGTGTGGGTAAGGTGGGTAATGCCTCCAAACCAACCCAACAGCCATTCATATATTTGTGGGTGTGGGTAAGGTGGGTAATGCCTCCAAACCAACCCAACAGCCATTCATATATTTGTGGGTGTGGGTAAGGTGGGTAATGCCTCCAAACCAACCCAAAATCCATCAATTTATTTGTGAGTAATCGTTCCATATCGAACACGACAGCCAATCGCCGGTAATCAATCTTTTTTATTCATTCATTTTGAATTAAACAAAGAAATTTGAACTTACATTAAAATTGAGGAGTATTGACCAGGGGCTACTCTCCATATCCAGATGATCGACCAAACCTAGGTTGGCTGTTCCTTTTTGACCCTCTTTCGTGCACAAATACCAGTATAAAACAATAATTTATATTAGCAAACAATCTAGGGCATGAAGCCACGCTTAATCCAGCAGATTACCATACATTATTTACATATTACCTGAGCTGAGCCGCCTCCTGCGCACGCTTCTTCTGTGGCCGCCATGGCAAACCTGTTAGTTGGTATCAGAACAGAGCACTTGATCAAGGCCTGTTCCTTCTCACAATTCTGGTTCGTTGGCAGACATGAACCCAGCAGCAAAGGCTGAGGTGAGAGCAGCAAGAGAGGTGGGAAAGGCAGCATCGCCCTCAACTAACCTCTCATGTTTAAAACGAGGGAAGACCACCGGGATACCTATTACTTGATCGGCTTCCTGCGCAGTGCTTAACAGCAGATATCTAACCTCGTCGTCCTCCTCTATCAATCACACACAGACATGACTCAGACAGACCCAGACCCAGACTCGGACATTGAAATATCAAGAATCAGACTAACCCTGACCCACACTCAGACATCAAGAATCAGATAGTCATACCGAGACTTAGACACCAAGCACAGACCATACACAGAGGAGGAATAAAATGTTAAACGCTGGGTAAAATTCTATAGATGTATTTCTTTCTAACACCTTCCTACGTTCAACGGATAATGTTTTTTTTCCTGCTTTTGTCTTTTTCTAAAATATTCTAGAAGTTTCACAAAAAGCTTGAATGCTTTTCACAAAAATCCTTCTTATTAACATAATTTGAAAAGCTTGAATGCTTTTCAAAAAAAATCCTTTCTCTTAACAAAATTTGAATGAGATTGCACTTTATTATTATCTCTTCACAAAATTTGAATGTGAGATGTCATTTTATTAATATCCTTAAGGCACGCAGGAATATAATGCAATAGATACAGCAGTTGACTATGTATTAACAACGTTTTTGACCAGAAATTTACTTTGAGGTAAACATTATAAATATAAATTTTTATTTTTATAAGTATACTTATCTTGTGTTTGATTGGTTCATAAAGTAAAAATCTTATTGTGTAATAAAAACAGTTTTATCATCTAAGTTAATAGCATTAATACAAAGTGATGAAAAAATTTCAAAATAATATTTCTTGATAAATGCACAATCCAAAAACATTGCCAAATGTCTACTCACATTAAGTTGCGTTACACACATTAAATTGGGTAGCATTACTTGTAATTGTTGTGCGATAATGGAGTTAATACATATTAACAATCTTTTGACATGCCCTGTTTTTTTTTTTTTTAATTGTTTATAAGGATTTCGAACTATTAATAGTTTATTTAATAGTTAATATAAATTTATTCTAGTTAATAAAAGAGCTAAAGAGCTTTGAGTTATCGTGACTTCTAGCTTCCAAATGGAATTGGACTAAGCCTTATGCACATTAACTGGACTCTCAATTGGTAAGTGGAGTTCGAGTGTCACATGAGTTTCACATTACCATTCCACTAAGTGCAGTTATCACATGAATTCAGAGGATTTTATTAGGAGTTGAGAGGATTTTATTAGGACCCATACTATCACATGAACTACACGTTACTTCAACTCCGAGATGTAAAATGTAGTTTGACTAATTAGCTTGGCTCTCTGAGCTGGAAAATGTAGTTTGACTAATTAGCTCGACTCTCCGAGCTGTAAAATATAGTTTGGCTAATTAGCTCGACTTGGAGGTGCTAGATGGAGTTCAACTATCACATGGACTACACATTACCATGCCATTAAGTTCTGTTTTGACATGAGCTATTTTTTTTTTCCAACTACCACAAATTGTAGTTATCACATGAGCTATATTTTATTTTTTATAATTGTTTATTAGGAGTCCAAACGATTAATTGTTAGTTTAAAAGTTACTATAAATCTATTGTAGATAATAAAAGATATCTCAGTTATCGTGACTTCTAGCTTCCAAAAGGAGTTTGACTAAGCCTTATGCACATTAACTTGACTCCCAATTGGTAGGTGGAGTTCGAGTGTCTCATGAGTTGAACAATACCATGTTGTTAAGTGTAGTTATCACATTACTTCAGAGGAATTTATTAGGTGTTTGAACTATTTTATTAGGAGTTCGGCTCTTACGTGATTGCACATTAGCTAGACTCCTAGATGCCAAATGTAGTTGGACTAAGCCGTAAGTAATTAGAGTTGAAGTTAAGCTAATAGTTGTATCTAATAGTTAAGCTAATGAAAATTTGTTGTAGTTAATAAAAGAGCTATGAGTTATCGTGACATCTAGCTTCCAAATGGAGTTCGACTAAGCCTTATGTACATTAAGTGGACTCCCAATTGGTAGGTGGAGTTCGAGTGTCACATTAGTTGCACAATACCAGTCCACTTAGTGGAGTTATCACAGGAGTTAAGAGGAATTTATTAAGAGTTTGAACTATTTAATCAGGAGTTCGACTCTTACATGACTCCACATTAGCTAGACTCCCACATGCCAAATGCACTTGGACTAAGTCGTAAGTAATTAGAGTTGAATTTAAGCTAATAGTTGTAGAACCATTGGAGTTAAGCTAATAGTTGCATATAATAGTTAAGCTAATAGTTATTCAATAAAACTTTGATTAGAGTTGAAGTTAAGCTAATAGTTCTAGAATCACTATAGTTAAGCTAATAGTTGTATCTAATAATTGATGGAGTTAAGCTAGTAGTTGTAAATCTAATAGTTGAAGATTAATTTTAATTTTTAAAACTATCACTAACTCTACTTATCACATGTTAATTGAATTATTTTCTATTTTTTTTTAAATTACTAATTATTAATTTTGGACGACACTCATGAAATCAATCTGGACTGTACACTTGTGTCATTCTCCTTTAATCTCAGATGACACCTATAGAATCAATCTGGATAGTACACTTGTCTCATTCTCATTGTTAGACGAAAAAACATAGATGGTAGTCCACCGGAAAATTCTAACATATATACTCCTATTGGCATAATTAATATTTTATTTTATAAATGTGATATATTTATAATTATTTCTTACATTATAAATATTAATTTTATTTTTACAAATGTGATATATTTATAATTATCTTTTCATTTATTAGTTGAAATCTTATTTCCTAATCATTACAATACAGTACAAACGGTTAAATTTCAATTTCATTAAGGAATTTAAGTGGATCATTTATTTATTTCTAAATGATGATAGGAAATACTGATGTGAGTGGGATCATTTAAAAGCTACAATTGGATCTGCAATCAGTACGATTATGAGTTAATCCTCTGCCCAACATTGAACTCTTAAATGCAACCATAAAAGTAATAAAACAACTTAGTGGGAATCAAACTCCTAAAGTTTAGGTGATTATGTTTGGGAAATGGAGTGTATATCTTATTTATTTAATTTCTTAATTCAGGAAGCCATGAGGATGCTAAGCAACAAAGGTTTTTGAAATGGATTGGTCTCAATTTTGAGCAAATTGTGATCTTGCGGGACCAAATTGAAGGCCTCCGCCATATTTGAAAGTAACCCTTGGCCAATGACCTTTGACCCATTTTTCCTGCCCGATGTACACCTGCTTAACTTATAAATAATTTAGTTTTAAATTTTGAACAATTGATCTTTCCACTTACGATTTTCGCATGCAAATTTCAAAATTTGTCAAAGAAACTAGAAGCATGTTATATTATTAAAAAATATTGGTGATCCATATTATAGTATTTAATAACTCGTATCATATACTCTTACTATGATTCCCAATGCATAGAAACCGTGTGAAAAAAAATGCATAGAACACTTAATTAGCTATATCAATACATGGCATTATAATACATAGCATTATGACTTTTATAGGATATGTGCAATCATGTTTCAATCTAACTAGTTATTAACTACTATGTTATTAACGTACGATGTAACTAATGGTTAATGCTAGTAATTAATGGTTGTTATTATATGTGATTAGTATGCTTATTATATTAGGATAATTTAGAGCAAGTAAATGAGAAGTTTGAGCATCAATTTAAAATGTATTCAAAATATTTTATCAAAAAATTAAAACAATTTAATATTTATAAAAAATGCATAATAATTTCAATGGTATATTTACTAGTACTATGGAAAACAATGCTTGATAATTAGAACACAAGTATTAATTTAATTAAATTTTGAAGTTTGTATAATTATTAAGATAAAAAATTTTAGTTTTTATGATTAACAAAATTTTACACAATACAAATACAGAATAATGTATTTCAAACTAAAACTTAATTTAATTGTTGGCATTGTGTTAGCAACCCATACACTATGTGGTGAACTACTTTTTTTTTTGGTTAAAATTACAATTCATGAAAATATGATGCATGGTATTTAAATAGATCAAAATTTTTAAAATGGCCTCATGTAATAGTTTTTGAATCGATGAAATATTTATTGCAAAGTTTTAGATTTTGTTGATTAATTTGAATCATTGATTATTTCATATTATATGTTGTATATTCTCTTGAAATGAAATTAGGTTATTCATGTTATCCATATTATATTATTTTTACTCTTTTGAAATTCACTTGCAATTTGATTATATCTAAACTAAATGACACTCCGTGTGTAAACTAAATGACACTCAATATGTAATTATGCTATCCATGTTATATTGTAGCACTTGTTTGTAAGCGGCAAGGACTAGCTACTACGTAGCACTTGTTTATTTAATAAAATATCAATTTTGAAAATTTTAATGTTTGGGAGTTTGAATGACATGTCACTTTCATCTTTGTGCGGGGCGTTCACCGTTCAGTCTTGACCTAGTGGGCTAGTAGAGCTTCAATGTTAGACTCGACTTTTTAATGTTTGTGAGGATAGGGTAGTAGAACACAACACAAGAATATGTGTTTTGTGTTGGTGTGAGGTGGGAAGATTCAACATTCATCACCATTAATGATGTTTGATTTATAGGTAATTATGCACTTGAATCTGTTTTGTATAAGTGCTTCCAGATAGGGATAATTTCATGGGACTACACTCATTTTTCCTCTTGAACGTTCCATACTGTCGTGCAGCATCGAGATGAACTTTCTAGCTAGGAAAGTATCACCAGGAAAACACCTCGTGGAAACTTCATGACTAAACCCAATTTAGGCACCTTAGAGTTTGCGGAATGTCAAGTGCTCGTTTCACCATAGGAGATGTTGCACCATCACCACCCAACAATAGGCAATGCTACACCATTGCCTCCCCCGATCCAACAAAATTTGAACGACCGATCACTCGACATCTGATGATGATATCTCCCATCTAGTCTCAATCCCAGATGGTGCTCAAAGATCTTGTCTTGGCTCCCCCCGGATACATACCTTCATTGCATCTATCAACGCTATTGTCCTAACATGGTTGACACATCATGTTGAATCGCAACATCCTCCGACGAGCTTAGCATACAACTCCTTGTTGGTTTGCCCCATCCTATTCAACTAGAAATCCTTAGTTTTCCTAGCTTGCACGCTAGTACACTGCCATGTCTGTCTCATGGCCATCAATGCTTCCAAAATGATATGGGCTCGTCATACACCCTTAATCATGTATGTCTGGCATGCCTTCCATTACGCCAATTCCAATGGTGTTTCGCGTAGGGTCGTGGCAGACAACAATAGTGGGGCACTTATTTTTAGTACTTCACAATATGTTGCCATATGTTCGTCATCAACATGGGTGGTTTTTGGCCTAGTCACCATATATTTTAGGGAGATACACATTGGTATCGATACAAATGGTTGAGCAAATACCCTCTAAGCTCTCAATGCATGGAAAATCTCTCGAAGAAACGTCGCTCCAACATCATTCCCAAATTCCATGCCATTCAAGTCATGGATATCCCCACCCCATAAATTCACCTTGACTTGTAGTGATTTTTAACCAAACATCAGCAAGTCTTTAACACACCTCGTGGCTTGCCCCACTCTTCTAGTGAGCATGATCATTGTATTGCCTTGATTCTTGGAAATCAACCCCCAAATTCATGTCCTTATCGACACCCATTTTCTTAGAAGAATGAAATTGGATAATTGAATAACTATTGGGGTCAGTCATTTGTCCTAGTGCTAGTCCTTAAGCATTGCGAGTGTTCATGGTATTAAATAAAGAAGGAAATTGGTGTATGTGCTCTAATTTTTGTGCTCTCAATAAACTGACTATTAAATACGTTTCGGGTAATTTTTCCAATAGGAATTAGCCATCGATATACGTTGATAGAGGAATTGTTTGAGCGCACAATGATTTTAAAAAAGATTTCCTTGCAAGATTTCTCCAAAAGTAACCCAATTTGTTTTTCCAAAACTATAACGATTAGCAAACTCCAATAAAATGTTCGGTGGTCGTAATAATTTTGAGAATTTGTACATGGTAAAAGCACATTGTCACAACCGAGGTCGTCCTAATTGTTACGAGTAACATCACACAGATATCATGAAGTAGCGTCACATAACTTTCCTACACACATATATCATGAAGTGGTGTCACATAAACTTTCCTATCAAGTTGGGTAGGGTCGGATTAATATCTTAAAGGCCCTTTAGAATTTGTTATGATCGATAATGTTAAATAGATAATAAAAAAAACTAGTCAAAAGAAGGTTAACACTTTTTCTACTTGCAAAAAACCAAGTCTATTGATATGGAGCACGATCGAACCCAACTACCATCAATCAATATGTGGGTGATTGAATAGAAGGAAATAAAAACCCAACAACCATCAATCAATCAGCGGGGTAATGGGATAAAAGGAAACAAAAACCCTACAACCATCAATTTGAGGAAACAAAAACATAAATCACCAATAAAACCTTACAATTGTGGGAATAGTGGAAAAGATAATGACCATCCCAATCTACAAACTTAAATAAATGACCATTTAAGTAAGGAAAATATTGCTAAAGTTTTGGACATACGTGTATTAGTCGAGTGGACTTCCGCGAGAAAGTAATTAGCATGAAATTCAGTAAAATTCATTTTAAAAGCCGACTAAGTCTACCGACATGGAGCCGGATCGAACCCAATATCCATCAATCTATCTGTGGGTAAGGTGGGTAATGGCTATGTATTGAACCAAACAACCATCAATATATTTGTGGGTAAAGTGGGTAATGGCTCTGTATCAAACCCAACAGCCAACAACGATCGATCGATTTGTGGGTAAGGTGGGTAATGTCTTTGTATCGAACCCAATAGCCAACAACCATCAATATATATGTAGGTATTGCGGGTAGTGGATTCAAACCCAACAACCATCATTCTATCTATGGGTAATCAATCGATCCTATTCATTTTGAATTAAACAACAGAGATAAGAGAGACTTGAACTTACATTAAAGTTGAGAAGAAGTATTAACTTGGGAAAGGGGTTATTCTTCACTTCCTTTTCTCCATATTTGCACCAACGATAGACATCTTTCAGATGATCAAGAAAACCTAGGCTCGCGGTTCTATTTTTTACCCTTTTTCCTGCACAAATACCAGTAATTTATATTAGCAAACATTATACAGCCTAAAGACATGTATAATCTAGCAGATTACCTTACATAATTTATATATTACCTTGCATAATTTACATATTACTTGAGCGGCCTCTTGCGCATTCTTCTTCTGTGGCCGCCATGGCAAGGTTGAAAATATTTATTGATTACCGGAGAGGCCTCCTGTAAAGTCTTCAACAACATATATCTAACCTCCTCCTCTATCAATCACACAGACAAACATGACTCAGATCGAGACTCGTCCATCAAGAATCAAACTGACCGAGATTCAAACTCAGACACCCGAATACATAGGCATTCCAGTCTAGACCATAGAGAGAGGAAGAGGAAAATGTTAAGCTAGGCAAAATTCCATATATATATGCATTTCTTTCAACACATACCTTCAACGGATAGTTTTTTTTCCTTCCTTTTCCTCCTTTCTAGAACCTTCACAAAGTATCTAACAAAATCTTAAATGCTTTTCGAAAAATCCTCCGTAATAAAATTTGAATTTGTGAGAGTTTGAATGTGAGATGTCACTTTATTCTCTATTTTATAAAGTATTAATTTTGAAAATTTGAATGTTTGGGAGTTTCGATGTTTTTCTTTTCTTTTAATCAGGGATAACAGGTTAGAGTTTCAATGGTTTTTTTTTCATTTTAACCAAGAGAGTAAGTACACATCAGTGTCATTCACCAAGGAGGCTAGGTTTCCAAAGTGAACAAACTATCGTGATGCTAACACCACAAGCACGTTGAGCAAGCTATTCGAATTTTGAATTTAAGCAAACCCCGCTCCATAGAAAATGAAACCAGATGCGGCAAGCCTTTTCGAGTATACCCTTGGGGATCCAGGCCAATGTCATCGAGTACATTGGGATAGCCTCTAGAACATATTTGATCAAAATAAGCCTATCATCCCTCGATAGCTAGCGATGACACCACAGTTTGAGTCCCTTGTCTAGTTTTTCCAGCAGCTAGGCCCAGTCGCGCTTCTAATAGTCGTTAGGTTTTATAAAGAACCCCAGATAGTGTATACCCTCTTCAAAACCTACTGTATGAAAAGGGAAAAGTTCTGATAAGACCCTTTCTTCCTCCTTGGATAAGAGATAGGGGATGACCGTGGATTTTCCAACGTTAATGTCCATCCATGTTGCTTTAGACTCAATCTTGAGAATATCATCTAAAGCACATAACTCACTAACTGAGCCCGAACAAAAGATGAAGATGTCATCAACAAAGAGAAAATTTGAGATGTGGAGTTTTTGTGCAAGTTGTGGCCCAATGAAATTGCCTAGCCTTATCACCTCCTTTAGGGCACGGCTAAGACCCTCAACCACGAAAAGGAATAAAAGAGCTGACAGTGGGTAGCCTTGTCGAAACCCATGCTCCGCATGGAAGAATGGTGAGGCCGCACGATTGATCAAAACCAAAAAGGAGACAGTGGTCATACAGCTCAGGATCCATGTGATAAATGCAATATCAAAACTGAGATGCATTAAACGCAAATGAAGATAAAGCCAGCTTACCTTGTCAAATGCCTTTGCCAGGTCAATTTTAAAAATGACTCATTTTATATTTTTAACAAACATTGTGCATACAAAGATCTACAAACACAAACACATAGAGTTACATACAAAAATTTACAAACAAAAACACATAGAGTTGCATAAATGAAAAATGAAATAAAACAACAATTAAAAAAATGTAAAATACTATAATGTAGATATATTATTTTAATAAATATTATTATTATTAATACATTAAAAATATTATTATATATATAAGAACTTTTCTTAGCTTTGAGATTTTAGAATCTCTACTAATAAGACCAACCATGGGAAGGTGAAAGCTCATATGACTTCAAAAACTATGCTTTGTTTGTTGTTACAACAAAGGGAATTTGTGTGCTTTGTTTTTGTTGTTACAACAAAGTTAATCTATGTGCTTTGTTGTTGTTGTTACAACAAAAAGTGTTGTTTAATTTTTTAAGTTTTAGTGTATTTATTAAGTTTAGTTTATTATAGTTATTAAGTTTATTTATAAAAGAAAAACAAGATTATTTTAATTGTAAATTAAATTTTTAGTTATGTATTTATTAAGTTTAATTTATTATAGTTATTAAGTTAATTTATAAAGGAAAAAAAAGATTATTTTAATTGTAAATTAATTTTTTAGTTATGTATTTATTAAGTTGATTTTATTACAGTTGTGACATTATTTAATTGATAACAAGTTAAATAAAATCGATCAGGTAAATCATTTTTAAATTTGTCATTAAAAATAAATGAAAAATGAATTAAAACAACAATTAAAACAAATTAAAAAATAAAAATAAAAGAAAAAAGTAAAATAATATAATGTATATATATTATTATATCTCAAATAAACATAAATATATATATATGGGCAATTTTAGACAAAGATCTAGATATCTAAATACCTAAAGTCGTATTATAAAAAGCATGTACAAATATCTACAAATATAAAAATCTACAAACAAATACACATAGATTTGCATACAAAAATCATGTACAAAGATTTCAAACACAAACATAAAAATGCATACAAAAACACATCATTTCATACAACAAACATAAAAATCATTTCATTTAATAGAGAGTTGCATAAAAAGATCTACAAACACAAACACATAGAGTTACATACAAAAACATATAGATTTGCATACAAAAATTATGTATAAAGATTTCAAAAATGAACATACACAAACACATAGAGTTACATACAAAAACACATAGATTTGCATACAAAAATTATGTACAAAGATTTCAAAAACAAACATACAGTGGCATACAAACATAAAAATCAATTTCATTTAACAAACAAAGAGTTGCATACAAAGATCTACAAACACAAACACATAGAGTTACATACAAAATCACATAGATTTGCATGCAAAATTTATGTACAAACATTTCAAAAACAAACGTATAGTTGCATACAAAAGCGCATCAATTCATACAATAATTTCATTTAACAAAGAGAGAGTTACATACAAAAAACATTATTTTATTAAACAAACAAAATACATGGAGTTGCACACAAAAAAAAATTATTCCGGTTAACATTAAAAACATCTCATCTACCAAACACATAGAATGACAGAATACATTATTTCTTCTAACAAACATACAAAACAACATTAATTCAGCTAAGAAAAATTAAAATCATCTCAACTACCAAACATATAGATTTACATTCAAAAAGATCTCTAACACAACCAAACAATGCACTAATATATATATATATAGTGTAATATTAATACTATATAAATAAAGTTGAAAATAAAATATAAATAAATAACAAAATAAATAAAAATAAAAATAAAACAAATATAGAAATTGTTATTTAATCATTTCATTTATTTATGTGTTAAAACAATTATGAAATTAATTTATGTAAAAACATGAAGTGGAAAATGAAGTTTATTTGTCTCAAAAGAATTATGAAATTAGTATCTGTGAAACATTAAATGGAAAATGAAATTTGTGTATTAGAGAAATTATAAAATTAGTTCATGCAGAGACTACTAAAAAAAACATATCACATAATACTACAAGAGCCTACTCTAAAGATGATGGGGGACCCTACCATCTGGAGCATTTGGATGGGTTTAATCCCATTCCAAAAATATATATTTCTTTTTATTTAAACTAATACGTTTGTAAGTAAACTTTCTTTACAAAACTCTTAAAAAATTAAACTATACAAATTCATGGTATATCTGATATAAACAAGGTTAAATCCATCTTCAAAAATGTTGGTACCTGAAAAGAAAACAAACCCAATTAAATATTAGACATCTTTATTTAAATATGACTTTAAATAAAATATGAAAATAAAACATGAAAAATATAAATAATTAAGTTGATAAAATCATTTCAAAATTATTTTTTAAAATACAAAAAATACCAATATGAACCAAAAAAATAAAAAACCGAGTGCCATGGTGTTGCTCTATGTTAACTGACCACTTGTTAGTTTTGAATGATTTGTCTTGAAACAAATTAAAACAAATTATGAAAGGATTTTGAAAACTTTCTTTTAAATTAGTGATGTTAAAATCTTAAAATGAAAAAAATAAGAGAGATATCAATAGATGAGAAAAACCAGCCAGAAGAAGATAAAGACTTTTTTTTACTTGGATCGAACCCAACTGCCATCAATAAATCTGTGGATACAAGGAAACAGAAATCCAACAGCCATCAATCAATATGTGGGGTAACTGAATATAAAGAAACAGAAACATACAACCACCAAAATGAGGAAACAGAAACCTTAGAATTGTGGATCAGTAATCTCAGGCAAATGACTCCTGGAAAGGGAAGGCAAGACTAACTGATGTTTCCAACTATGACAAAAACTCTGACAAATCATCATTCAGATGCCTAACTGTAACAAATACTCTGGGAAATTAAACCTTTCAGTCCATAATGATTGGATAATCTGTGACAGATAAAAGCAAAAATAATCCAACTATTTTAACCTAGAATATTGAACAAAAGAGAGCTTAGAAGACTGTAGAAATTTATGAGAGAAAAATTTGACACTTGATAAATCCAGATATCCCATATTATAGACATTGTTACAATTTGGAAAACATGCAAACTTACACTGTGGATTGCAATCATGGATGGAATCTAAAGACCTTGACAAAATCCCAAATGAGAGAATCTAAAGTATTTCAATTATAAAGCCTCTAAATTATTTCAATTCTAAAGTCTTAAAGCCTCAAAATTATTTTAATTATTAAGTCTGAAAGCTGTGCAACAAGCTGGCATGTTTGGTGTCTAAATCTAAAAGCTTAAACCCTGTGTAACAACGCAGTATGTATTTCAGAAAGTTTAGCGACTTCAACAGGACACGACAGATCCAAAAACCAACGACAGAATACACGTCAACAGGACAAGATCGTTGGTTGGGCGGTTGAAAGACATTTTAGAAACCGACTAAGTCTACCCATACAGAGCCGGATCGAACCCAACAGCAAGGTGGGTAATGGCTCCGTATCGAACCCAACAGCCATTCATATATTTGTGGGTGTGGGTAAGGTGGGTAATGGCTCCAAACGAACCCAACATCCATCAATTTATTTGTGAGTAATCGTTCCATATCGAACCCAACAGCCAATCGCCGGTAATCAATCTTTTTTATTCATTCATTTTGAGTTAAACAAAGAGATTTGAAGTTACATTAAAATTGAGAAGGAGTATTGACCAGGGGCTATTCTCCATATCCAGATGATCGACCAAACCTAGGTTGGCTGTTCCATTTTGACCCTCTTTCCTGCACAAATACCAGTAAAAAACTGTAATTTATATTAGCAAACAATCTAGGGCCTGAAGCCACGCTTAATCCAGCAGATTACCAGACATTATTTACAGATTACCTGAGCTGAGCCGCCTCCTGCGCACGCTTCTTCTGTGGCCGCCATGGCAAAGCTGTTAGTTGGTATCAGAACAGAGCACTTGATCAAGGCCTGTTCCTTCTCACGATTCTGGTTCGTTGGCAGACATGAACCCAGCAGCAAAGGCGGAGGTGAGAGCAGCAAGAGAGGTGGGAAAGGCAGCATCGCCCTCAACTAACCTCTCATGTTTAAAACCAGGCAGGACCACCAGGATACCTGTTACTTGATCGGCTTCCTGCGCAGTGCTTAACAGCGGATATCTAACCTCGTCCTCCTCCTCTATCAATCACACACAGACATGCCTCAGACAGACCCAGACCCAGACTCGGACATTCAAATATCAAGAATCAGACTGACCCTGACCCAGACTCAGACATCAAGAATCAGACAGTCATACCGAGACTCAGACACAAAGCACAGACCATAGACAGAGGAGGAATAAAATGTTAAACGCTGGGTAAAATTCTATAGATGTATTTCTTTCTAACACCTACCTAAGTTCAACGGATAGTTTTTTTTTCTGCTTTTGTCTTTTTCTAAAAGATTCTAGAAGTTTCACAAAAAGCTTGAATGCTTTTCACAAAAATCCTTCCTCTTAACATAATTTGAAAAGTTTGAATGCTTTTCAAAAACAATCCTTTCTCTTAACAAAATTTGAATCAGATTGCACTTTATTATTATCTCTTCACAAAATTTGAATGTGAGATGTCATTTTATTAATATCCTTAAGGCAGGAAGGAATATAATGCAATAGATACAGCAGTTGACTATTTATTAACAATGTTTTTGACCAAAAATTTACTTTGACGTAAACATTATAAATATAAATTTTTATTTTTATAAGTATACTTATCTTGTGTTTGATTGGTTATTGTGTAATAAAAACAATTTTATCATCTAAGTTAATAGCATTAATACAAAGTGATGAAAAAATTTCAAAATAATATTTCTTGATAAATGCACAATCCAAAAACATTCCCAAATGTCAACTCACATTAAGTTGCGTTACACACATTAAATTGGGTAACATTACTTGTAATTGTTGTTCGATAATGGAGTTAATACATATTAACAATCTTTTGACATGACCTATTGTTTTTTATTTTTTATAATTGTTTATAAGGATCTCGAACTATTAATAGTTAATTTAAAAGTTAATATAAATTTATTGTAGTTAATTAAAGAGCTAAAGAGCTTCGAGTTATCGTGACTTCTAGCTTCCAAATGGAATTGGACTAAGCCTTATGCACATTACCTCGACTCTCAATTGGTAAGTGGAGTTCGTGTGTCACATGAGTTTCACATTACCATTCTACTAAGTGCAGTTATCACATGAATTCAGAGGATTTTATTAGGAGTTGAGAGGATTTTATTAGGACCCATACTATCACACGAACTACACGTTACTTCAACTCTGAGCTGTAAAATGTAGTTTGACTAATTAGCTCGGCTCTCTGAGCTGCAAAATGTAGTTTGACTAATTAGCTCGACTCTCCAAGCTGTAAAATATAGTTTGGTTAATTAGCTTGACTTGGAGGTGCTAGATGGAGTTCAACTATCACATGGACTACACATTACCATGCCATTAAGTTCTGTTTTCACATGAGCTATTTTTTTTTCCAACTACCACAAATTGTAGTTATCACATGAGCTATATATTATTTTTTAAAATTGTTTATTAGGAGTTCAAATGATTAATTGTTAGTTTAAAAGTTACTATAAATCTATTGTAGATAATAAAAGATCTCTCAGTTATCGTGACTTCTAGCTTCCAAATGGAGCTCGACTAAGACTTATGCACATTAACTCGACTCCCAATTGGTAGGTGGAGTTCGAGTGTCTCATGAGTTGCGCAATACCATGTTGTTAAGTGTAGTTATCACATTACTTCAGAGGAATTTATTAGGGGTTCGAACTATTTTGTTAGGATCTTGGCTCTTACGTGATTGCACATTAGCTAGACTCCTAGATGCCAAATGCAGTTGGACTAAGCTGTAAGTAATTAGAGTTGAAGTTAAGCTAATAGTTGTATCTAATAGTTAAGCTAATGAAAATTGGTTGTAGTTAATAAAAGAGCTATGAGTTATCGTGACTTCTAGCTTCCAAATGGAGTTTGACTAAGCCTTATGTACACTAATTGGACTCCCAATTGGTAGGTGGAGTTCGAGTGTCACATTAGTTGCACAATACTAGTCCACTAAGTGGATTTATCATAGGATTTCAGAAGAATTTATCAAGAGTTAGAACTATTTAATCAAGAGTTCGACTCTTACATGACTGCACATTAGATAGACTCCTAGATGCCAAATGCACTTGGACTAAGTCGTAAGTAATTAGAGATGAATTTAAGCTAATAGTTGTAGAACCATTGGAGTTAAGCTAAGAGTTGCATATAATAGTTAAGCTAATAGTTATCCAATAAAACTTTGATTAGAGTTGAAGTTAAGCTAATAGTTCTAGAATCATTATAGTTAAGCTAATAGTTGTATCTAATAATTGATGGAGTTAAGCTAGTAGTTGTATCTAGTAATCTAATAGTTGAAGATTAATTTTAATTTTTAAAACTATCACTAACTCTACTTATCACATGTTAATTAAATTATTTTCTATTTTTTTGAAATTACTAATTATTAATTTTGGAGGACACTCATACAATCAATGTGGACTTTACACTTGTCTCAGTCTCCTTTAATCTCGGATGATGCCTGTAGAATCAATTTGGACAGTACAGTTGTCTCATTCTCGTTGGTAGATGAAAAAACATAGATGGTAGTCTACCCGAAAATTCTAACATATATACCCCTATTGGCGTAATTAATTTTTTATTTTATAAATGTGATATACTTATAATTATTTCTTACATTATAAATATTAATTTTATTTTTACAAATGTGATATATTTATGATTATCTTTTCATTGATTAGTTGAAATCTTATTTCCTAATCATTACAATACAGTACAAACGGTTAAATTTCAATTTCATTAAGGAATTTATGTGGATCATTTATTTATTTCTAAATGATGATAGGAAATACTGATGTGAGTGGGATCATTTAAAAGCTACAATTGGATCTGCAATCAGTACGATTATGAGTTAATCCTCTGCCCAACATTGAACTCTTAAATGCAACCATAAAAGTAATAAAACAACTTAGTGGGAATCAAACTCCTAAAGTTTAGGTGATTATGTTTGGGAAATGGAGTGTATATCTTATTTATTTAATTTCTTAATTCAGGAAGCCATGAGGATGCTAAGCAACAAAGGTTTTTGAAATGGATTGGTCTCAATTTTTAGCATATTGTGATCTTGCAGGACCAAATTGAAGGCCTCCGCCATATCTGAAAGTAACCCTTGGCCAATGACCTGTATCCCTTGGCCAATGACCTTTGACCCATTTTGCGTGCCCAATGTACACCCGCTTAACCGATAAATAATTTAGTTTTAAAATTTGAACAGTTGATCTTCCCACTTATGATTTTCGCACGCAAACTTCAAAATTTGTCAAAGTAACTAGAAGCATGTTATATTATTAAAAAATAGTGGTGATCCATATTATAGTATTTAATAACTCGTATGATATACTCTTACTATGATTCCCAATGCATAGAAACCGTGTGAAAAA
>LPNX010952853.1:37643-42147 GCA_001517045.1 Pseudotsuga menziesii | reverse complement strand
TATAATACATAGCATTATGACTTTTATAGGATATGTGCAATCATGGTTCAATCTCACTAGTTATTAACTACTATGTTATTAAGGTAAGTAATTTTATTACCATGTAACTAATGGTTAATGCTAGTAATTAATGGTTGTTATTATATGTGATTAGTATTCTTATTATATTAAGATAATTTGCAGCAACTAAATGAGAAGTTTGAGCATCAATTTAAAATGTATATTTAAATATTTTATCAAAAAATTAATACAATTTAATATTTATAAAAAATGCATAATAATTTCAATGGTATATTTACTAGTACTATGGAAAGCAATGCTTGATTTTGAGAACACAAGTATTAATTTAATTAAATTTTGAAGTTTGTATAATTGTTACTTTTTAAAATTAAAGATAAAATTGTTCAGTTTTTGTGATTAACAAAATTTTACACAATACAAATACAGATTAATGTATTTCAAACTAAAACTTAATTTAATTGTTGACATTGTGTTAGAAACCCATACACTTTGTGGTGCACTACTTTTTTTTTTGGTTAAAATTACAATTCATGAAAATATGATGCATGGTATTTTAATAGATCAAAATTGTTAAAATGGCCTCATATAATAGTTTTTAAATGGATGAAATATTTATTGCAAAGTTTTAGATTTTGTTGATTAATTTGAGTCATTGATTATTTTGTATTATATGTTGTATATTCTCTTGAAATGCAACTAGGTTATTCATGTTATCCATATTATATTATTTTTACTCTTTTGAAATTCACTTGCAATTTGATTATATCTAAACTAAATGACACTCAGTGTGTAAACTAAATTACAGTGAGTATGTAATTATGCTATCCATGTTATATTGTAGCACTTGTTTGTTAGCGGCAGGGACTAGCTACCATATGTTTTGTATAAGTGCTTGCAGATAGGGATAATTTCATGGGACTACACTCATTTTTCCTCTTGAACGTTCCATACCGTCGTGCAGCATCGACATGAACTTGATAGATCGGAGAGTATCACCCAGAAAATGCCTCATGGAAACCTCATGACTAAACCCAATCTAGGCACCTTAGAGTTTGCGGAATGTCAAGTGCTCGTTTCACCGTAGCGGATGTTGCTACATCACCACAAAACCATAGGTGATGTTATGCCATTGCCTCCCTTGATCCAACAAAATTTGAACGACGGATTACTCGACATTTGATGATGATATCTCCCATCTAGTCTCAATCCCAGATGGTGCTCGAAGGTCTTGTCTTGGCTCCACCTGGACACATACCTTCATTGCATCTATCAATACTATTGTCCTAGCATGGTTGACACATCATGTTGAATCGCACCATCCTCCGACGAGCTTAGCACACAACTCCTTGTTGGTTTGCCCCGTCCTATTCAACTAGACATCCTTAGTTTTCCTAGCTTGCACACTAGTACACTGTCATGTCTGTCTCATGGCCATCAAGGCTTCCAAAACGATATGGACTCGTCATACTCCCTTAGTCATGTACGTCTGGCATGCCTTCCATTATGCCATTTCCAATGGTGTTTCATGTAGGGTCGTGGCAGATAAAAATAGTGGTGCACTTAGTTTTAGTACTTCACAATATGTTTCCATACATTCGTCATCAACATGGGTGGTTGTGATGTTGTCCATAGGGAAAATTTATCACACATTTTAGGCCTAGTCACCATATATTTTAAGGAGATACACATGGGTATCGATACAAATGGTTGAGCAAATACCCTCTAAGGACTTCATTCAATCTCTCCAATGATTATCATCTCTCAATGCATGGGAAATATCTCGAAGAAAATTCGCTCCAACATCATTACCCAATTCCATGCCATTCAAGTCATGGATATCCAAACCCCATAAATTCACCTTGACTTGTAGTGATTTTTAACCAAACATGAGCAAGTCTTTAACACACCTCGTGGCTTGGCCCCCTTTTCTAGTGAGCATGATCATGGTATTCCCTTGATTCTTGGAAATCAACCCCAAAATTCATGTCCTTATCGACACCCATTTTCTTAGAAGAATGAAATTGGATTATTCAATAACTATTGGGGTCTGTCATTTGTCCTAGTACTAGTCCTTATGCATTTCCATTGTTCATAGTATTAAAGAAAGAAGGAAATTGGTGTATGTGCTCTAATTTTTGTGCTCTCAATAAACTAACTATTAAAGACGTTTCATGTAATTTTTCCAGTACGAATTAGCCATCCATATTCGTTGATAGAGGAATTTTTTGAGTGCACAATGATTTTAATAAAGATTTCCTCGCAAGATTTATCCAAAAGTAACCGAATTTGTTTTTCCAAAACTATAACGATTAGCAAACTCCAATATAATGTTCAATGGTCGTAATAGTTTTGAGAATTTGCAGATGGTAAAAGAACATTGTCGCAACCGAGGTCATCCTAATTGTTATGAGTAACATCACATAGATATCATGAAGTAGTGTCACATAACTTTCCTACACACATATATGATGAAGTGGTGTCACATAAATTTCCTATGAATTTGGGTAGGGTCGGATTAATTTCTTAAAGGCCCTTTAGAATTTGTTATGATCGATAATGATAAATAGATATAAAAAAAACTAGCCAAAAGAAGGTTAACTACTTGTAAAAAAACAAGTCTACTGATATGGAGCAGTATCGAACCCAACTACCATCAATCAATATGTGGGTAATTGAATAGAAGGAAATAGAAACCCAACAACCATGAATCAATCAGCAGGGTAATGGGATAGAAGGAAACAAAAACACTACAACCATCAATTTGAGGAAACAAAAACATAAATCACCAATAAAACCTTACAATTGTGGGAATAGTGGAAAAGATAATGACCATCCCAATCTACAAACTTAAATAAATGACCATTTAAGTAAGGAACATATTGCTAAATTTTTGGACATATGTATATGAGTCAAGTGGATTTCCGAGAGAAAGTAATTAGCATGAAATTCAGTCAAATTCATTTTGAAAGCCGACTAAGTCTACCGATATGGAGCCAGATCGAACCCAACAGCCATCAATCTATCTATCGGTAAGGTGGGTAATGGCTATGTATTGAACCAAACAACCATCAATATATTTGTGGGTAAAGTGGGTAATGGCTCTGTATCAAACCCAACAGCCAACAACCATCGATCGATTTGTGGGTAAGGTGGGTAATGGCTTCGTATTGAACCCAATAGCCAACAACCATTAATATATATGTAGGTATTGTGGGTAATGGATTCAAACCCAACAACCATAATTCTATATATGGGTAATCAATCGATCTTATTCATTTTGAATTAAACAACAGAGATAACAGAGACCTGAACTTACATTAAAGTTGAGAAGGAGTATTAACTTGGGAAAGGGGTTATTGTTCACTACCTTTTCTCCATATTTGCGCCAACTATAGTCATCTTTCAGATGATCGAGAAAACGTAGGCTCATGGTTTTATTTTTTACCCTTTTTCCTGCATAAATACCAGTAATTTATATTAGCAAACTTTATAGGGCCTAAAGACACATATAATCTAGCAGATTACCTTATATAATTTATATATTACCTTGCATAATTTACATATTACTTGAGCGGCCTCTTGCACATTCTTCTTCTATGGCCACCATGGCAAGGTTGAAAATATTTACTGATTACCTGAGAGCCCTCCTGCACAGTCTTCAGCAGCAGATATCTAACCTCCTCCTCTATCAATCACATAGACAAACATGACTCAGATCTAGACTCGTCCATCAAGAATCAAATTGACCGAGACTCAAACTCAGACACGCAAACACACGGGCATTCCAGTCTAGACCATAGACAGAGGAGGATGAAAATGTTAATCTAGGTAAAATTCCATATATATATATGCATTTCTTTCAACACATACCTTCAACGGATAGTTTTTTTCCTGCCTTTTCCTTCTTTCTAGAAACTTCACAAAATATCTAACAAAATCTTAAATGATTTTCAAAAAATCCTCCGTATGTCACTTTAAATGTCACTTTATTCTCTATTTTATAAAGTATCAATTTTGAAAAGAATGATGAAGGATAGTGTGTTTAGCCACCATACCTTCCATGGAAGTCAATCCACTCTCGTCCACTTGTATTCGTTTAGGAGTTCTCTTTCGTTTTGATGCAAAATTTCTTACCGCTTGAAATGCTGGAGTGACGTTTACATCCACTACCGGCTCACAACTTCAATTAGGAGATTGAACCACCGAACATGGTTGTTGCTGAGTCACATGTGCATCGGGAGTAACATAATTATTGAACTGTTCACAAGATTGACCATCTACTAATGGATGAATAATATCAACTTCCGTATAACCAGCTTCTTTTAATGTTGCATTATCTTCCTTAGCCTGCTGGTCGGGTATCTCTTGAGGGGGAATGGGAACTATTTGCTCATCTAATGAATGCCGATGATTTCTTGAATCTTCCCTTTTTTTTTGCTTTTTATTTTCTTTTTCTTCCGGTGTAAGCACCTTCCTTGCTGAC
>LPNX010952853.1:17643-32643 GCA_001517045.1 Pseudotsuga menziesii | reverse complement strand
TCGTGCACTAGACGAGATCAAACTTTGTGATCTTATATTAAGAAATCAATTATTTCATTAATTTTTGCCCCTAAAGTGTTGCACCCGCACATAAGGTTTTAATTTCAAGCTTTTCTGACTTCAATAATTAATAATAAAAAAAATAGTTCATGAAAAATTCAAAATAAATTGTGCTGCAGTAGGCCCATATGTCCTTTATATGTCTGCAATATTTTATCCCAAATGGACATCATTTACCTAATATATTGCTGCACCCACACAAACATATATGTTAAGATGTGCTAAAAATTTGAAAACCCACTTTCACGGAAACTAATTTTATAATCATTTGCACACATTTTCTCTGCACAAATGCTATATATTATGAAAGTTGATTCAAATACCTATCTTTTATCTTTTTACTTTATCTTCAAATTAGTTAGGGAAGTACCCCTAATTGTCACCTAAAATCAGATTTTTCCGTTTATTCCAGTATTATGTGGCATCTAAAGTGTCCTTAAAAAAGTCCATGATTGTGCATCATCCCATATCCTTAAAATATATGGTGACTAGGCCCAAAATGTGTGATCAATTTTCCCTAAGGACAACAGCACAACCACCCATGTTGACGACGAACGTATGGAAACATATTGTGAAGTACTAAAAATATGTGCCCCACTATTGTTGTCTACCACGACGCTACGTGAAACACCATTGGAATTGGCGTAATGGAAGGCATGCCAGACATACATAACTAAGGGTGTATGACGAGCCCATATCGTTTTGGAAGCCTTGATGGCCAACACATGACTCATGGCCATGAGACAGACATGACAGTGTACTAGTGTGCAAGCTAGGAAAACTAAGGATGTCTAGTTGAATAGGATGGGGAAAACCAAAAAGGATTTGTATGCTAAGCTCATCAGAGGATGGTGCGATTCAACATGATGTGTCAACCATGTTAGCACAATAGCGTTAATAGATGCAATGAAGGGAGCCAAGACAAGATCTTCGAGCACCATCTAGGATTGAGACTAGATGGGAGATATCATCATCATATGTCAAGTAATCGGTCGTTCAAATTTTGTTGGATTGAGGGAGGCAATGGCATAGCATTGCCTATGGTTTGGTGGCGATGGTGCAACATCTCCTACGGTGAAATGAGCACTTGGCATTCCACAAACTCTAAGGTCCTTAAATTGGGTTTAGTCATGAGGTTTCCATGAGGTGTTTTTCTGGTGATACTTTCCTAGCTAGCAAGTTCATGTTGATGCTGCACGACGGTATGGAACGTTCAAGAGGAAAAATGAGTGTAGTCCCATGAAATTATCCCTATCTGCAAGCACTTATACAAAAGAGATTCAAGTGCATAATTACCTATAAATCAAACATCATTAATGGTGATGAATGTTGAATCTTCCCACCTCACACCAACACAAAACACATATTTTTGTGTTGTGTTCTACTGCCCTATCCTCACAAACATTAAAAATTCAAGTCTAACATTGAAGCTCTACTAGCCCACTCGGTCAAGACTGAACGACGACCACCCCGCACCGGAAGGTGTTCAACGAAAAAATATTGGGGCATTCTTAGATTCAAAACTTGAATAGCTCATTCAACGTGGTCGTGGTATTAGCATCGCGATAGTTTCTTCTCATCTGAACCCTAGTCTCATCAAAGAATGCCACTAATGTGTACCTATTCTCCTCGAAAAAAAAAACATTGTAACTCTAACATATTCTCCTTGATTAAAAAAAGAAAAAAAAATAAAACTTTACAAAGATGAAAGTGACATGTCAAATTCAAACTCCCAAACATTAAAATTTTCAAAATTGATATTTTATTAAGTAAAGAAGTGCTACGTAGTAGCTAGTCCCTGCCGCTTACAAATAGGTGCTACAATATAACATGGATAGCATAATTACATACTGAGTGTCATTTAGTTTACACACTGAATGTCATTTAGTTTAGATATTTAATGAAATTGCAAGTGAATTTCAAAAGAGTAAAAATAATATAATATGGATAACATGAATAACATAATTGCATTTCAAGAGAATATACAACATATAATATGAAATAATCAATGATTCAAATTAATCAACAAAATCTAAAAATTTGCAATAAATATTTCATCCATTTAAAAACTATTACATGAGGCCATTTTAACAATTTTGATCTATTAAAATACCATGCATCATATTTTCATGAATTGTAATTTTAACTATAAACAAAAAGTACTACACCACATAGTGTATGGGTTGCTAACACAATGTCAACAATTAAATTAAGTTTTAGTTTGAAATACATTAATCTGTATTTGTATTGTGTAAAATTTTGTTCATCACAAAAACTGAACAATTTTATCTTTAATTTTAAAAAGTAACAATTATACAAACTTCAATATTTGATTAAATTAATAATTGTGTTCTCAATATCAAGCACTGTTTTCGATAGTACTAGTAAATATACCATTGAAATTATTATGCATTTTTTATAAATATTAAATTGTATTAATTTTTTAATAAAATATTTTAAATATACATTTTAAATTGATGCTCAAACTTCTCATTTACTTGCTGCAAATTATCTTAATATAATAAGAATACTAATCACATATAATAACAACCATTAATTACTAGCATTAACAATTAGTTACATCGTAATAAAATTACTTACCTTAATAACATAGTAGTTAATAACTAGTGAGATTGAACCATGATTGCACATATCCTATAAAAGTCATAATGCTATGTATTATAATGCCATGTATTGATATAGCTAATTAAGTGTTCTATGCATTTTTTTCACACAGTTTATATGCATTGGGAATCATAGTAAGAGTATATGATACGAGTTATTAAATATTATAATATGGATCACCAATATTTTTTAATAATATAACATGCTTCTAGTTACTTTGACAAATTTTGAAGTTTGCATGCGAAAATCATAAGTGGGAAGATCAACTGTTCAAAATTTAAAACTAAATTATTTATCGGTTAAGCAGGTGTACATCGGGCAGGAAAAATGGGTCAAAGGTCATTGGCCAAGGGTTACAGGTCATTGGCCAAGGGTTACTTTCAAATATGGCGGAGGCCTTCAATTTGGTCCTGCAAGATCACAATCTGCTAAAAATTGAGACCAAACCATTTCAAAAACCTTTGTTGCTTAGCATCTTCATGGCTTCCTGAATTAAGAGATTAAATAAATAAGATATAGACTCCATTTCCCAAACATAGTCCCCTAAACTTTAGGAGTTTGATTCCCATTGAGTTGTTTTATTACTTTTATGGCTGCATTTAAGAGTTCAGTGTTGGGCAAAGGATTAACCCGTAATCGTACTGATTGCAGATCCAATTGTAGCTTTTAAATGATCCCACTCACATCAGTCTTTGCTATTATCATTTAAAAATAAATAAATGATCCACTTAAATTCCTTAATGAAATTGAAATTTAACCGTTTGTACTGTATTGTAATGATTAGGAAATAAGATTTCAACTAATCAACGAAAAGATAATTATAAATGTATAACATTTGTAAAAATAAAATTAATATTTATAATGTAAGAAATAATTATAAACATATGACATTTATAAAATAAAAAATGAATTACGCCAATAGGGGTATATATGTTAGAATTTTCGGGTGGACTACCATCTATGTTTTTTCATCTACCAAAGAGAATGAGACAAGTGTACTATCTAGATTGATTCTACAGGCATCATCCGAGATTAAAGGAGAATGAGACAAGCGTATAGTCTAGAATGATTCTATGAGTGTCGTCCAAAATTAATAATTAGTAACTTCAAAAAAATAGAAAATAATTTAATTAACATGTGATAAGTAGAGTTAGTGATAGTTTTAAAAATTAAAATCAATCTTCAACTATTCGATTACTAGATACAACTACTAGCTTAACTCCATCAATTATTAGATACAACTATTAGCTTAACTATAATGATTCTAGAACTATTAGCTTAACTTGAACTCTAATCAAAGTTTTATTGGATAACTATTAGCTTAACTATTATATGCAACTATTAGCTTAACTCCAATGGTTCTACAACTAATAGCTTAAATTCAAATCTAATTACTTATGACTTAGTCCAAGTGCATTTGGCATCTAGGAGTCTAGCTAATGTGCAGTCATGTAAGAGTCGAACTCCTGATTAAATAGTTCGAACTCTTGATAAATTCCTCTGAACTCCTGTGATAAATCCACTTAGTGGACTTGTATTGTGCAACTAATGTGACACTCGAACTCCACCTACCAATTGGGAGTCCAGTTAATGTACATAAGGCTTAGTCGAACTCCATTTGGAAGCTAGAAGTCATGATAACTCATAGCTCTTTTATTAACTACAACAAATTTTCATTAGCTTAACTATTAGATACAACTATTAGCTTAACATCAACTCTAATTACTTATGGCTTAGTCCAACTGCATTTGGCATCTAGGAGTCTAGCTAATGTGCAATCACATAAGAGCCAAACTCCTAATAAAATAGTTCGAACCCCTAATAAATTCCTCTCAAGTAATGTGATAACTACACTTAACAACATGGTATTGTGCAACTGATGAGGCACTCGAACTCCACCTACCAATTGGGAGTCCAGTTAATGTGCATAAGGCTTAGTCGAACTCCATTTGGAAGCTAGAAGTGAGGATAACTAAGATATCTTTTATTATCTACAATAGATTTATAGTAACTTTTAAACTAACAATTAATCGTTTGAACTCCTAATAAACAATTGTAAAAAATAAAATATAGCTCATGTGATAACTACAATTTATGGTGGTTGGAAAAAAAAAATAGCTCATGTGAAAACAGAACTTAATGGCATGGTAATGTGTAGTCCATGTGATAGTTGAACTCCATCTAGCACCTCCAAGTCGAGCTAATTACGCAAACTATAATTTATAGCTTGGAGAGTCGAGCTAACTAGTCAAACTACATTTTCCACCTCAGAGAGCCGAGCTAATTAGTCAAACTACATTTTACAGCTCGAAGTTGAAGTAACATGTAGTTCGTGTTATAGTATGGGTCCTAATAAAATCCTCTCAACTCCTAATAAAATCCTCTGAATTCATGTGATAACTGCACTTAGTGGAATGGTAATGTGAAACTCATGTGACACTCGAAATCCACTTACCAATTGAGAGTCCAGTTAATGTGCATAAGGCTTAGTCCAATTCCATTTGGAAGCTAGAAGTCACGATAACTTGAAGCTCTTTAGCTCTTTTATTAACTATAATAAATTTATATTAATTTTTAAATTAACTATTAATAGTTCAAAATCCTTATAAACAATTATAAAAAATAAAAAAAATAGGTCATGTCAAAAGATTGTTAATATGTATTAACTCCATTATCACACAACAATTACAAATAATGTTACCCAATTTAATGTGTGTAACTCAACTTAATGTGAGTAGACATTTGGCAATGTTTTTGGATTGTTCATTTATCAAGAAATATTATTTTGAAATTTTTTCATCACTTTGTATTCATGCTATTAATTTAGATAATAAAACTGTTTTTATTACACAATAAGACTTTTACTTTATGAACCAATCAAACACAAGATAAGTATACTTATAAAAATAAAAATTTATATTTATAATGTTTACCTTAAAGTCAATTTTTAGTAAAAACGTTGTTAATACATAGTCAAATGCTTTAATAAAATGACATCTCACATTCCAATTTTGTGAAGAGATAATAATAAAGTGCCATCTCATTCAAATTTTGTTAAGAGAAAGGATTTTTTTTGAAAAGCATTCACGCTTTTCAAATTTTGTTAAGAGGAAGGATTTTTTTGAAAAGCATTCAAGCTTTTTGTGAAGCTTCTAAAATCTTTTAGAAAAAACAAAAGCAGAAAAAAAAACTATCCGTTGAATGTAGGTAGGTGTTGAAAGAAATACATATATAGAATTTTACCGAGCGTTTAACATTTTATTCCTCCTCTGTCTATGGTCTTTGCTTGGTGTCTGACTCTTGGTATGTCTGTCTGATTCTTGATGTCTGAGTCTGGGTCAGGGTCAGTGTGATTCTTGATGTTTGAATGTCTGAGTCTGGGTGTGTCTAAGTCATGTCTCTGTGTGATTGATAAAGGAGGAGGACGAGGTTAGATATTCGCTGTTAAGCACTGCGCAGGAAGCCGATCAAGTAACAAGTATGCTGGTGGTCCTGCCTGGTTTTAAACATGAGAGGTTAGTTGAAGGCGACGCTGCCTTTCCCACCTCTCTTGCTGCTCTCACGTCCGCCTTTGCTGCTGGGTTCATGTCTGCCAACGAACCAGAATCGTGAGAAGGAACAGGCCTTGATCAAGTGCTCTGTTCTCATACCAACTAACAGCTCTGCCATGGCGGCCACAGAAGAAGCGTGCGCAGGAGGCGGCTCAGCTCAGGTAATCTGTAAATAATGGATGGCAATCGGTTGGATTAAGCGTGGCTTCAGGCCCTAGATTGTTTGCTAATATAAATTACTGTTTTACACTGGTATTTGTGCAGGAAAGAGGGTCAAAACAGAACAGCCAACCTAGGTTTGGTCGATCATCTGGATATGGAGAATAGCCCCCGGTCAATACTCCTTCTCAATTTTAATGTAAGTTCAAATCTCTTTGTTTAATTCAAAATGAATGAATAAAAAAGATTGATTACCGGCGATTGGCTGTTGTGTTCGATATGGAACAATTACTCACAAATAAATTGATGGATGTTGGGTTCGTTTGGAGGCATTACCCACCTTACCCACACCCACAAATATATGAATGGTTGTTGGGTTCGATACGGAGCCATTACCCACCTTGCTGTTGGGTTCGATCCGGCTCTGTATGGGTAGACTTAGTTGGTTTCTAAAATATCTTTCAACAGCCCAACCAACGATCTTGTCCTGTTGACGTGTATTCTGTCCTTGGATTTTGGATCTGTCGTGTTCTGTTGAAGTCTCTAAACTTTCTGAAATACATACTGCGTTGTTACACAGCTTTTAAGCTTTTAGATTTAGACACCAAACATGCCAGCTTGTTGCACAGCTTTCAGACTTAATAATTAAAATAATTTTGAGACTTTAAGACTTTAGAATTAAAATAATTTAGAGGCTTTATAATTGAAATAGTTTAGATTCTCTCATTTGGGCTTTTGTCAAGGTCTTTAGATTCCATCCATGATTGCAATCCATAGTGTAAGTTTGCAAGCTTTCCAAATTGTAACAATGTCTACAAAATTGTAACAGTGTCTATAATATGGGATATCTAGATTTATGAAGCGTCAAATTTTTCTCTCATAAATTTCTACCGTCTTCCTCTTTGATTGTCTTTTGGATGACATTCCTGTGTAAGCCTTTTTGTTGTTCAATATTCTAGGTTAAAATAGTTGGATTATTTTCCCTTTTTTCTGTCATAGATTATCCAATAATTATGGACTGAAAGGTTTAATTTCCCAGAGTATTAGTTCCAGTTAGGCATCTTAACGATGATTTGTCAGAGTTTTTGTCACACTTGGAAACATCAGTTAGTCCTTGGAAACATCAGTTAGTCCTGCCATTCCTTTCCAGGAGTCATTTGCTTGAGATTACTGGTCCACAATTCTAAAATTTCTGTTTTCTCATTTTGATGGTTGTATGTTTCTGTTTCTTTGTATTCAGTTACCCCACATATTGATTGATGGCTTTTGGATTTCTATTTCCTTGTATCCATAGATTTATTGATGGCAGTTGGGTTCGATTCAAGTAAAAAAAAGTGTTAATCTTCTTCTCGCTGGTTTTTCTCGTCTATTGATATCTCTCTTATTTTTATTTTTTTTAATATTTTAACATCACTAATTTAAAAAATAGCTTTCAAAATCCTTCCATAATTTGTTTTAATTTGTTTCAAGACACATCATTCAAAACTAACAAGCCGTCGGTTCACACAACACCATCGTAGTTGGTTTTTTATTTTTTTGGTTCATATTGGTATTTTTTGTATTTAAAAAAAAAAATTGAAATGATTTTATTAAGGTAATTATTTATATTTTTCATGTTTTTTTTTCATATTTTATTTAAAGTCAAGATGTCTAATATTTCATTGGGTTTGTTTTCTTTTCAAGTAATAACATCTTTGAAGATGGATTTAAGGTTATTTATATCAGATATACCATGAACTTGTATAGTTTAATTTTTTGAGAGTTTTGTAAAGAGAGTTTACTTACAAACATAGTAGTTTTAATAAAAAGAAATATATATTTTTGGGATGGGATTAAACCCATCCAAATGCTCTAGATTGTGTGGTCCCCCATCATCTTTAGAGTAGGCTCTTGTAGTATTATGTGATATGTTTTTTTTAGTTGTCTCTGCATGAACTAATTTTATAATTTCTCTAATACACAAATTTCATTTTCCATTTAATGTTTCATGGATACTAATTTCATAATTCTTTTCACACAAAGAAACTTCATTTTCCACTTCATGTTTTTACATAAATTAATTTCATAATTGTTTTAACACATAAATAAATGAAATTATTAAATAACAATTTCTATATTTGTTTTATTTTTATTTTTATTTATTTTGTTATTTATTTATATTTTATTTTCAACTTTATTTATATAGTATTAATATTACACTTTATATTTTAATATATATATATATAATTAATTTTATTCTCTAATTTTAGTGCATTCTTTGGTTGTGTTAGAGATCTTTTTGCATGTAATTCTCTCTTTGTTAAATGAAATTATTGTATGAATTGATGTGCTTTTGTATGCAAGTGTACCTTTGTTTTTGAAATCTTTGTACATAAATTTTGCATGCAAATCTATTTGTTTTTGTATGTAAATTTTTGTATGTAACTCTATGTGTTTGTGTTTGTAGATCTTTGTATGCAACTCTTTGTTTGTTAAATGAAATTGATTTTTATGTTTGTATGCCACTGTATGTTTGTTTTTGAAATCTTTCTACATAATTTTTGTATGCAAATCTATGTGTTTTTGTATGCATTTTTATGTTTGTGTTTGAAATCTTTTTACATGATTTTTGTATGCAAATCTATGTGTATTTGTTTGTAGATTTTTTTATTTGTAGATATTTGTACATGCTTTTTATAATACAACTTTATGTATTTAGATATCTAGATCTTTGTGTAAAATTGCCTATATAAGTTATATATGTGTGTGTGTTTATTTGAGATATAGTAATATATATACATTATATTATTTTATTTTTTTCTTTTATTTTTATTTTTTTAATTTGTTTTAATTGTTGTTTTAATCCATTTTTCATTTATTTTTAATGACAAATTTAAAAATGATTTACCTGATCCATTTTATTTAACTTGTTATCAATTAAATAATGTCACAACTATAATAAAATCAACTTAATAAATACATAACTAAAAAGTTAATTTACAATTAAAATAATCTTTTTTTCCTATATAAATTAACTTAATAACTATAATAAATTAAACGTAAGGAATACATAGTAAAAAATTAATTTACAATTAAAATAATCTTTTTTTATATATAAATAAACTTAATAACTATAATAAACTAAACTTAATAAATACACTAAAACTTTAAAAATTAAAAAACCCTTTTTGTTGTAACAACAACAACAAAGCACACAGATTCGCTTTGTTGTAACAACAAACAAAGCATAGTTTTTGAAGCCATATGAGATTTCAGCTTCCCATGGTTGGTCTTATTAGTAGAGATTCTTAAATCTCAAAGCTAAGAAAAACTCTTAAATATATAATTATATTTTTAATGTATTAATAATAATAATATTTATTAAAATAATATATCTACATTATATTATTTTACATTTTTTTAATTGTTGTTTTATTTCATTTTTCATTTATCCAACTCTATGTGTTTTTCTTTGTAACTCTATGTGTTTGTGTTTGTAGATCTTTGTATGCACAATGTTTGTTAAAAATATAAAATGAGCCATTTTTAAAATTGACCTCGCAAAGGCATTTGACAAGGTAAGATGGGTTTATCTTCGTTTTGGTTTAATGCATCTGGGTTTTGATATTGCGTTTATCAGATGGATCCTGAGCTGTATCACCACTGTCTCCTTTTTCGGTTTTGATCGATGGTGTGGCCTCACCATTCTTCCATGTGGAGCGTGGGCTTCGACAAGGCTACCCACTGTCACCTCTTTTATTCCTTTTGGTAGTTGAGGGTCTCAGCCGTGTCCTGAAGGAGGTGATAAGGCTAGGAAATTTCATTGGGCTGCAACTTGCACAGAACCTCCACATCTCACATTTTCTCTTTGTTGATGACATCTTCATCTTTTGTTCGGGCTTAGTTAGGGAGTTATCTGCTTTAGATGATATTCTCAAGATTTTCTCTAAAGCAACAGGCATGGACATTAATGTTGGCAAATCCACGGTCATCCCCTATGTCTGATCCAGGGAGGAAGAAAGGGTCTTATCAGAACTTTTCGCTTTTCATATAGTAGATTTTGAAGAGGGTATACACTATCTGGGGTTCCTTATAAAACCTAACGACTATCGAAAGCGAGACTGGGCCTCGCTGCTGGAAAAACTAGACAAGTGACTCAAACTGTGGTGTCATTGGTGGCTGTCGAGGGCTGATAGGATTATTCTGATCAAATCTGTTCTAGAGGCTATCCCAGTGTACTAGGTGACATTGGCCTGGGTCCCCAAAGGTATACTCGAGAAGGCTTGCCACATCTGGTTTCATTTTCTATGGAGCAGGGTCTGCTTAGATTCAAAATTCGAATAGCTTGCTCAACGTGCTTGTGGTGTTAGCATCACGAAAGTTTCTTCTCTTTGGAAACCTAGCCTCCTTGGTGAATGACACTAATTTGTACCTATTCTCTTGATTAAAATGAAAAAAAAAACATTGAAACTCTAACCTATTATCCCTGATTACAAGAAAAAAAACATCGAAACTCCCAAACATTCAAATTTTCAAAATTGATACTTTATAAAATAGAGAATAAAGTGACATCTCACATTCAAACTCTCACAAATTCAAATTTTATTAAGAAGGATATTTTTAAAAGAATTTAAGATTTTGTTAGATACTTTGTGAAGGTTCTACAAAGGAGGAAAAGGGAGGAAAAAAAACTATCCGTTGAAGGTATGTGTTGAAAGAAATGCATATATATATGGAATTTTACCTAGCTTAACATTTTCGTCCTCCTCTGTCTATGGTCTAGACTGGAATGCATGTGTGTTCGGGTGTCTAAGTTTGAATCTTGGTCGGTTTGATTCTTGATGGACGAGTCTGGATCTGAGTCATGTTTGTTTGTGTGATTGATAGAGGAGGAGGTTAGATATCTGCTGCTGAAGACTGTGCAGGAGGTTTCTCAAGTAATCAGTAAATATTTTCAACCTTGCCATGGCAGCCATAGAAGAAGAATGAACAAGAGGCCGCTCTATTAATATGTAAATTATGCAAGGTAAGATATAAATTATGTAAGGTAAGCTGCTAGATTATACGTGTATTTAGGGCCTATAATGTGTGCTAATATAAATTACTGGTATTTGTGCAGGAAAAAGGGTAAAAAATAGAATCGTGAGCCTAGGTTTTCTCGATCATATGAAAGATGTCTATCACTGGCGCAAATATGGAGAAAATGCAGTGAAGAATAACCCCTTTCCCAAGTTAATACTCCTTCTCAACTTTAATGTAAGTTCAATTCTCTGTTATCTCTGTTGTTTAATTCAAAATGAATAAGATCGATTGATTACCCATAGATAGAATGATGGTTGTTGGGTTTGAATCCATTACCCACAATACCTACATATATATTGATAGTTGTTGGCTATTGGGTTTGATACGAAGCCATTACCCACCTTACCCACAAATCGATCGATGGTTGTTGGCTATTGGGTTTGATACGAAGCCATTACCCACCTTACCCACAAATCGATCGATGGTTGTTGGCTATTGGGTTTGATACAGAGCCATTACCCACTTTACCCACAAATCGATCAATGGTTGTTGGCTATTGGGTTTGATACAGAGCCATTACCCACTTTACCCACAAATATATTGATGCTTGCTTGGTTCGATACATAGCGATTACCCACCTTACCCACAGATAGATTGATGGCTGTTGGGTTCGATCCGGCTTCGTATCGGTAGACTTAGTCGGCTTTTAAAATGAATTTGACTGAATTTCATGATAATTACTTTCTCTTGGAAATCCACTCAACTCATATACGTATGTCCAAAACTTTAGCAATATGTTCCTTAAATGGTCATTTATTTAAGTTTGTAGATTGGGATGGTCATTATCTTTTCCACTATTCCCACAATTGTAAGGTTTTATTGGTGATTTATGTTTTTGTTTCCTAAAAATGATGGTTGTAGGGTTTTTGTTTCCTTCTATCCCATTACCCCACTGATTGATTGATGGTTGTTTGGTTTCTATTTCCTTCTATTCAATTACCCACATATTGATTGATGGTATTTGGGTTCGATCGTGCTCCATATCAGTAGACTTGGTTTTTTGCAAGTAGAAAAAGTTTTAACCTTCTTTTGGCTGGGTTTTCTTTTTATCTATTTATCATTATCAATCATAACAAATTCGAAAGGGCCTTTAAGAAATTAATCCGACCCTACCCAACTTCATAGGAAAGTTATGTGACACCACTTCATGATATATTTGTGTAGGAAAGTTATGTGATGCTACTTCATGATATTTGTGTGATGTTACTCGTAACAATTAGGATGACCTCCGTTGCGACAATGTGCTTTTACCATCTACAAATTCTCAAAATTATTACGACCACCGAACGTTATATTGGAGTTTGCTAATCGTTATAATTTTGGAAAAACAAAATGGGTTACTTTTGGAGAAATCTTGCGAGGAAATCTTTATTAAAATCATTGTGTGCTCAAAAAATTCCTCTATCAATGTATATCGACGGCTAATTCCTACTTGAAAAATTACCCAAAATTTCTTTAATAGTCAGTTTATTGAGAGCACAAAAATTAGAGCACATACAGCAATTTCCTTCTTTCTTTAATACCATGAACATTGGCAATGCATAAGGACTAGTACTAGGTCAAATGACTGACCCCAATAGTTATTGAATAATCTAAATTCATTCTTCTAAGAAAATGGGTGTCGATAAGGACATGAATTTGGGGGTTGATTTCAAAGAATCAAGGGAATACCATGATCATGCTCACTAGAAAAGGGGGGCAAGCCATGAGGTGTGTTAAAGACTTGCTGATGTTTGGTTAAAAATCACTACAAGTCAAGGTGAAATTATGGGGTGGCGATATCCATGACTTGAATGGCATGGAATTTGGGAATGATGTTGGAGCGACTTTTCATTGAGAGATTTCCCATGCATTGAGAGCTGATAATCATTGGAGATATTGAAAGAAGTCCTTAAAGGGTATTTTCTCAACCATTTGTATCAATACCCATGTGTATCTCCTTAAAATATATGGTGACTAGGACCAAAATGTGTCATCAATTTTCCCTAAGGACAACATCAAAACCACCTTGTTGATGACGAATGTATGGCAACATATTGTGAAGTACTAAAAATAAGTTCCCCACTATTGTTGTCTGCCACGACCCTACGTGAAACACCATTGGAATTTGCGTAATGGAAGGCATGCCAGACATACATGACTAAGGGTGTATGACGATCCCATATCATTTTGGAAGCCTTGATGGCCAACACATGACTGATGGCCATGAGACAGACATGACAGTCTACTAGCGTGCAAGCTAGGAAAACTAAGGATGTCTAGTTGTATCAGGTGGGGCAAACCAACAAGGAGTTGTATGCTAAGCTCATAGGAGGATGGTTCCATTCCACATGATGTGTCAACCATGCTAGGACAATAGCATTGATAGATGCAATGAAGGAATGTGCTCAGGTGGACCCAAGACAAGATCTTCAAGCACCATCTAGGATTGAGACTAGATGGGACATATCATCATCATATGTTGAGTAATTGGTTGTTCAAATTTTGTTGGATCTGGGGATGCAATGGTGTAACATTGCATATGGTTGGGTGGCGATGGTGCAAGATCTCCTAGGGTGAAACGAGCACTTGAAATTCTGCAAACTCTAAGGTGCCTAGATCTGGTTTAGTCATGAGGTTTCCATGAGGCATTTTTCGGGTGATACTTTCCCAGCTAGCAATTTCATGTCGATGCTGCACGATGGTATGGAACGTTCAAGAGGAAAAATGAGTGTAGTCTCATGAAATTATCCCTATCTGCAAGCACTTATACAAAAGAGATTCAAGTGCATAATTACCTATAACTCAAACATCATTAATGGTGATGAATGTTGAATCTTCCCACCTCACACCAACACAATACACATATTTTTTCTTCTATTCTACTACCCTATCCTCACAAACATTAAAAAGTTGATTCTAACATTGAAGCTCTACTAGCCCACTAGTTCAAGACTCAATGACGAACGCCCCACACCGGAAGGTGTTCAATGAAAAAATATTGGGCTGTTCTTAGATTCAAAACTCGAATAGCTCGTTCAACGTGGTCGTGGTATTAGCATCGCGATAGTTTCTTCTCATCCGAACCCTAGTCTCATCAATGAATGCCACTAATGTGTACATATTCTCCTTGATTAAAATGAAAAAAAACCATTGTAACTCTAACATATTCTCCTTGATTAAAAAAAGAAAAAAAATTAAAACTTTACAAAGATGAAAGTGACATGTCAAATTCAAACTCCCAAACATTAAAATTTTCAAAAGAGTTATTTTATTAAATAAACAAGTGCTACGTAGTAGCTAGTCCCTGCTGCTTACAAACAAGTGCTACAATATAACATGGATAGAATAATTACATACCGAGAGTCATTTAGTTTAGATATAATCAAATTGCAAGTGAATTTGAAATCTTGAGTAAAAATAATATAATATGGATAACATGAATAACCTTTAGAATTGCATAATATGGACAATATGGATAATATGGATAACATGAATAATAGAATATGGATAATAGAATTGCATTTCAAGAGAATATACAACATATAATTTGAAATAATCAGTG
>LPNX010952840.1:2052-41445 GCA_001517045.1 Pseudotsuga menziesii | reverse complement strand
TTCCTAGGCCCTTGACCCTTCCCCACCCCCTCTAAACTATTATCCAAATTTATTCTCAATAGGGTCTTTTGTAGAGTCTAGCATGTTCCTAAGGGAGTTAGGAGGAGAGACAATGAATTTAATTTTTATTTGAGTCTAAAAATATTAATGATCCTATTCATGGTTCCATGGATGTAGGGGAGGATTGCTAAGGGTGTGTCAATTTTTTTTGTTTTCTTTCTGTTTTTTCCTATTGTTGCTACGTTCTTTTATGGTGGATTTTTAAATGGTTTATCTAATTTGTTTGTCCTTATAACATTTTTTTATGAAGACTTTCATGAAGTGGTTGAGTTCCTTTTATGTGTGGTATTTATCGACAATTGAGATGGCCCAAGTCACTCTAGAGTAATTGATTATGCCGATTTTTTGGGTAGATTGGCGGTAAGATTATCAATGAAGATATATCTTTGTTGGATTTCAATGGTGTTATGGAGAGAAATTCCTATGGCTTGGGGTACCACAACAGACAACTTGACTCCAGAAATCAATCTTTTCCAATATGCAAGAGAAATTAAATGTCTAACACTAAAGGATCAGACCTCGTTGTAAAATTTGAGCATATAGATCTGTAGACAAACACACAACTCACAAAGAAGATCTCACAATTTACTCAGCCATTGAAGAATGAAACGGTGCAAAAGGCTTGTAGCTATGAATGCTTTCATTAATCAAAAAAGTAATCCAGATAATAATTACAATGATGTAAAATGGCTTTAATAGCCACAAGCAATTTGAATCCACATGAGGAAGTTCGAATTGATAACTCTACTTGACTGTAGGTAACCAAGACTTGTCTAAATCACAATTGGAGTTCTAAAACACAACCAACTATTACATTTAGTATTAAATAATGGTTAACTGACTGTGGTAGGTGAGAAAAGCACCCCACATGTGTGCAATTAATTAAACCATTATTTGACTGAATGTAACTGGCTCCTAACTTGTCTTGACTAGTCATCAACTGAAGTTAAGGACCCAGCAGTTAACTGTCCTTGTCTAAATCATAACTGGAGTTCTAAAACACAACCAACGGTTACATTTAGTCTTAAATAATGGTTAACTGACTGTGGTAGGTGAGAAAAATGCCCCACATGTGTGCAATTAATTAAACCATTATTTAACTGAATGTAGAGAGCTATAACTAAATGTAACTGACTCCTAACTTGGCTTGACTAGTCATCAACTGAAGTTAACTGACCTTGGTTGGTTTTGGCACTCCTAGTTGCTTCCTAAATTGTAGGGATTGATCTAGGAGACTCCTAAACTTATGCAATCAAGTGCAATAAGTGGCAGTGAGCCTCAATTAGTGTTCCCCACACTTTGGTAACTAAAACATGTGCCCCAATTAGGTTAATTTTAACCAATGGTGCTAATGACTATATATAGACTGGATGGACTCCCGATTTAGACATATGACCAAATTTGGACAAGGGAGGATTAATAATCCTAACACCCCCCCTGAATGATAACTTGGAAAAATTGTGGGCCCTGGTAACTAAGACCATAGGTCACCCATTACATCAAGTAAAATAAAGTAACTGCTCAAAAATAAGGTGCTTGGGGAAAAACCATATGGGAAAAAAAAACCCCCTTCTAATTAAGCAGGTAGAATCAGGATCAATCTGGTTCTTCTGTGCATAGGTATCCTGGGGCCTGGCATGTGAACCTCTCCATCATATGTCTGGAGGAATATTCCTCTTTGGAATAAGAATGATATGCTCAACTAAATCAGAAATATAGACAGTTGCCGATGAAGACTGGACCCATGTAGAGCAACTGAAGTCAACTGAAAAGTGAGGAAAGGTTCTTGAGAATTCAGAGAATGTGAAGAACACTCAAGAAACTGATATGTTGCAGCCATGAACAGCAAACCATGAGTGGTAAGAACAGCCCCAAGTGTTAGGAGCAGGTGGCCAGGCGGATGCAGAAAATATTCCTCTTTACTAGTTCTGTGAGAAGATGAGCATGTGATCAATGGTAGAGAAGCACTGGGACTGTTGAGAGCGAATGCTGGAGCTCCATAGTCTGATATAGCTTCTGAAATAGATAATGAATCACATAATAAAATATCAGCAACCTCATATGAGGAAACTAACACCAAATCCCCATCAGCAGTTTTGAAGAGAGTGCGGTACTTGATTTTTCACACCGGAATTGGTGAGCGCAGCTACAAGCATGACTGAATGCTTTTGAATTTTAAAATATGAACCAAATAATATAAAATCAGAAATTAAATCAAATCTAAATAGGTTCAAAACAGATCCAAAACTGTGAAATGGAATCAAATCCCCAACAGTAGTTTTGTAGGAGACTTGCGGTACTTGTTTATTCACACCGTTGATGAGAACATCTACAAGCGGTACTGAAATATTATGAATTTGATATATTAAACCAAGAAATATAAGATCAAATCTAAATAAGATCATATCAGATCCAATAAGGTTAATATCAGATTCAAATAAATGGTTAACCGAGACGGTGGATGCACAACTTTCTTCTTCTTCAAAATTCTGAATTTTGGTGCATGCAATCCTGCAGGAATTTGCTGGAAAAACTAGATCATGGGGAGCGAATGGATCACTCTGGTAATCTGATATTTCTTCCAAAATATTCAAGGTATCACATATTTGCACACCAGCGGCAACATTAGAGGAAGAAAAATCAAATTTCTCTTCACTTTCGGAAGCAATTACTAGTAAATTTTGCACAGAATTTAAAGGAAAATCATCGGTGAATGTTTGCATGGAAGTGTAGCAGAATTTTTCTTCAATATCAGAGATTCAAATGTCTTCTTCTGTTTCAGAAATATGAGAAGATTAGATATCAGAGATATCATGAACTTCCAGAGCATCGGGAGAAGGAGTCACTGCATGGAGACTGTCTTCAATTCAAATTGACTGTGTAGAAGCTTCTGCTTCTTCTTCATCTTGAACAAATTCATCAGAGAGAGTGGAGGACGAGCTTTTTGAATCAAGGATGCTTATGGTGCTGGATGTGCTCCATGTGCTTCCAAGTCCAAAGGTTATGTCCAATCTTCTCCAGAGTTCCTTTGGATCTTTAATAGATCTACTGAGGTAGCGCATGTTGGATCTTCAACTTTGGTTGTTTGCTGTTGTTCTGACTGAAATATATATATAGACGGGAGGGTAAAACAGATGATTGTAGCAAGTTTTAGTCGGACTTGTAAATTATTATTTCTAGACAGGAGCGTAAAACGGAATATTCTAGCATGTGCTGCGATCAGCCTGGCAGAGTTCACATTAAAGCTTGCTCAGCCGGTTACTTACTGATTGCTCTCATAAAGTGGGTTGGAATTGGAAAGCAAAAAGCTTAGCATAATTTGTTTGTGAAATACTTTGAAATATTTTAATAACATTTTGAATTATATCATATTAATTTTGCTTTTAAACTGTCATTATTTTTTATTTTAGATATGTATAGACAGATAAGTTCATATATAGTTAATTTTGTAAACTTTATATAATTTTTATATAAAATAATATTATTTACATCCAAACTTATTTATTACATATTTTGAATATAAAAAGAAAGATATTCAGATTTACTTATTTTAAAGGTCATCATTTAAACTAAATAGAATTTGAATTAGAAACATGTGAGATCCTACGTCTCCATAAGATCCCTTGACCTAGAAAAGACATAAATGACTTTACTCAAAGAGTCTATGCCCTTGCATCACTAGGTTTATCAACCATTTTTCTAAATAGCAAAAACTATAGGTAATATATTTCCACATGTCGAGTCTCTAAGCTTATCTACAACCAATTGTAGTAGAGTCCACAAATTCTCCATTTTTCGATGTAACTTTTGGTTGGTTTCCATGTTTATAAAACAATGGAAATGGTGAATAGCCATGAACTACTTGGAGTGTACCATGTGAGTTTTCCCAACCATGATAGAGTCAATTATATTTAGAGGATATGGTGGAAGCCCTGTATAACCCCTTTTCTTGCCTCACATGTACTAATAGTCCCTTTCCCCTTTCTTTTACATATCCAAGGGACGTAAAGGCCAAAACATGTCAAAATAACACTCCTAAATTCAAAGACGTTTAAACCCAAGTGTGCATGGAAGAGTCACCAATGAGGGTTAAGAAGTGCCTCAACTTATAGAAAGAAGTTGAATGAAACTTATTATTTAATTGTTAAATGTTTAATTTTATGTTTTAAATGTATGGAAGTGAATGCCATTAAATTTCTTACTTGAGTTTGATCTAATTTACATTTTCAACTTTGAAGATACGTCATTATATACCATGTATATGTTCTAATGATTTTCTTATTGATGTTTTTATTGTAGTTGCGGCTATGGACACAAATGTTGAAATACTGATTGAGATTTCCCACTTGAGAGGACTTAGTACTGCTTTTAGTGGTGGTGATAGGATTCTCTGTTCACTTGCATCCACATTGGATGAAATTGTTGAGACTATTTCATTGTCAAGCAACATACTATATGAGTACGCTGATGGGCTTGACTACAATGCAATAAAAAAGTTGAAAATAACGAAAGAGCATATATTTTCATTCTTTAGGGACCCTCGCACAATGGAAATCCTAAATGCAAATAGGCCTCATATCTCTACTGAGTGGTGCACATGTCAGCCATTTGTTGATAAATAGATGGAGATATGGTATATAGTTTTTGATATGCCACCACATAACAATAGGGAATTCCCCCTGTATTTCCTTTGGAAGATGTATACAGAGTTCGTGTTGGGTAAACACGTAAACATCTGTGTGTTTGTGTGTGTGTGTGTGTGTGTGTGTGTGTTTGACTTATCGCTTCTCCTCAACCCCCTACCTCATTATGACCCCTATTATGTGTTTTATCGCATCTCATTCTGATCTCTTCAATTTCCCCCTCCTTTGCCTCTCTCCTCCAACATAGCCTATTCCTCCTCTAATACTCCATATCCACTTTTCCATTCACCAATCCCCTCTCTCATCAAACCATCACCCACTTCCTCCCCTCCACCTTATCCCCGTTTCTCCACTCAAATTTACAACATCCCGCTAGGACCTTGACCATTCCCAACACCCTCTCAACTATTAACCATCCACAATTGAACTTCTAACATTTTCCTAGGCCCGTGACCCTTCCCCACCCCCTCTAAAATATTATCCAAATTTATTCTCAATAGGGTATTTTGCAAAGTCTAGCATGTTCCTAAAGGAGTTAGGAGGAGAGACGGTGAATTTAATTTTTATTTTTCTAAAAATACTGACAATCCTATTCATGGTTCCATGGATGTAGGGGAGGATTGCTAAGGGTGTGTCAATTTTTTTGTTTTCTTTCTGTTTTTTCCTATTGTTGCTATGTTCTTTTTTGGTGGATTTTTAAATCGTTTCTCTAATTTGTTTGTCCTTATAGCAATTTTTTATGAAGAGTTTCATGAGGTGGTTGAGTTCCTTTTCTCTATGGTCTTTATCGGCAATTGAGATGGCACAAGTCACTCTAGGGTAATTGATTATGCCGATTGTTTTGGTAGGTTTGGTAAGATTATCAATGAAGATATATCTTTGTTGGATTTCAATTGTGATAATTTCGTTTCTTTGGATTTTAATTAGTTCTTTGATTGATATATTTATCGCTTAATTTCAATATGATGTGACCTTAGTTGATGTTCTACCTAGAGTCTAGACAATTAAAACATGAGAGAAGAATGAATTTTAGAAATAGTAAAGATGGAAAGATAATGCAGAAATAATAAAGACCATATAATTTCCTATTGTTTTGAAAATTAATAAAATCATATAGGATAGTCTAATTAGTAATAAATCTAGTCTATATTATCCTAGTTAGGCCATCATGTTTAAGTAAACAGAATACTCCTCTAACAAAATCTCTATATGTAGGGTTAGTATGAACATGTAAACTAAAATAAGCCTAGTTACTTTTAAGTTTAAGTAAACAAAATAACCTAGCTACAACACACATATACTATTTATCCTTCGAGACTTTTATCCCTTCATTTATTAAGAAAACCTGTGTAAAATATAAGGAAGATCAAGAAACCTCATACATGCAAGTTGAAGCTATTTTAATGGATCGAAATTCCACACACTCAAACAATCAGTATTAAGAAGGACATACATAGACTTTTTTGGAACATGGATAGTTAAATCAAGAATCATTTGTTTTCTTGAAATAACAGTTTTTACCTAATCTAGGTAAATTTAATATTTATTTAAGTTTAACTTAGAAATTTTTTACTAGTTCCTACTTTGACTCTCTTAGGTATTTAATATTTATTTAATATTATTAATAATAATCATATATAGATCCTTTCATTATTATTAATATTTACTAGTATTATTACTTATGCTTACTCTTTTATACTCATTATGTATAAACTATATATTTATATATATATATATATAATGGTTAACATTTTTACTTTAGGTATCATATAGCATGATCCCTAATCACATGACACTTTTATTTTTATCTTATAGTCACTTCTTTATTAAGACCTTCGGGTAGGGGTTAGGTCCTAGGTTAGGCAAATCTAAACCTCCTTACATGTTGGATTACCTCATTTAACATGGTAGTTCTTCCGTACTCGATGAGATACATAAATTCAAAATTTCATTTAAGCACTTAAAAATAAGTACGACGAGATCAATGTTTTATGAGAGTCGTTTTCACTCAACATATTAATTTTTCTGTAACTATTAGCGTTTATCCACAACCCATACTCAACGCTAAGAAACATGGAGTTACATACTTAGTGCAATTCCAAAGCTCCTTACTGAACACTAATGCTATGATGTATTTGTAGGATACACCCATGGATACAATGGCCAAGGATACGATGTTCCAGAGGGTATGCTCAACATCAATTTGTCCAAAGATTATGCCCAACATTTCCAATTCTTATCTTTCATGTGCTTCAAAGATTCCTCCTCAACACAAAACTTTCATAACTCATGTGCTCCAGAGCCTGTCGCTCAACACAAACATTAAAATACTCATGTGCTCCAGATCCTCTCACTCAACACAAACATCACATACTCATATGCTCCATAGCTTCTCGCTAAATACAAAACATCAATACTCACGTGCTTAGAACATCTAGATGAGCAGTGTAGAGATGTGATAACAACAAATGAGTCTCATAAAAATAGGGTAAAAAATCGATACGATAGATCGGTCAAGCCTTGAATTTTTTCTGAAGGGGAGCTTGTCTTACTCTGGGATTAGGACAAAGAACCCTTGGGGGCAGGAAAATTTAGGTCTATTTGGTTAGGGCCTTATGTCATGTCAAAGGTGTTGAAGAAAGGTGCATATGAATTGATATATTTCAAAGGGTATAGGATTCCTGAGCCTAGAAATGGGCTCTACTTGAAAAATTGCTATGCTTAGGCTTAACACTTTTTCTGTATTTTTATTGTATGTATTTTATGTACAATAGTTCATTGGTTTGTGTTTTTATACCATATGTTAGTTCTTACAGATGTCTTATGAGTGGTTCATAAGTTTCGCAGATGGCGCCAGTCACCGCACTTGTAACCTGGCTTCAGCCGCATGGGTCATTTACTCGCCCTCAAGATAGCTAGTTTCCTCTAGAGGTGCTTTCCTAGGTCCTGCTACCAATAATGTGGCCGAATACAGGGCTGTTGTTGAGCTTTTATGGGATGATTTGTCACATGGTATCACTCAGCTGGAAGTTCAACTTGACTCTCAACCGGTGGTTTCCGAGCTTAATTGAGCTTATCAGGTGCATAACCCTATTTTACTAGGTCAATTTGTGGAAGTTAGGTTATTGGAAAGAAATTTTGAGTTTATTACATTCAATCATATTCCAAGAAATTAAAGTTCTTTAACTAATAGTATGCTAATTATATATTGGATTGGCACTTACCACATTTTTCATGAAAATATACAACAGACACATTACAAAACACATGTAAATAAAACTAGTAATATATATATGTGTGTGTGTGTGTGTGTGTGTGTGTGTGTGTGTGTGTGTGTGTGTGTGTGTGTGTGAATATTTGTCCATATAGATAGGTCGATTTTTTGATCCTTAGATCCAGTCATAGCCGTATAACATACCAAAAATATACAAAAAATGGATCAAAGTCCATGAAGTGCTCCTAGGTCTAAGCTCTACCACCCTGGTCACCTAGACCACCCTAGTCCCCCTAATCATCCTGACCACCCTGCCCTCAAGCTTCTTCAGCCTCCCCGACTGCAGCAGCCTCAATGACATCAATATATACAAGTACTGCTCTAGCCACTTTCCTAATAAGGCATATCCATACAGGTGGTATACCAACCACTAGCTCATACATAGCGGTAGGGATATGCTCAATGCATAATGTAGGTACTCTTTGGGTAATCATGGCCATATTTCCCTCAAGAACCCTAATCAAACCCTTATCTTCTCCAACCATAGGATGAACATACATGCATGGATTCCCAGCAGGGCGGACTGGTGCAATATCTGCATTTTAACATTTTAAAGGATAAAAAACTCTTATACATTAATATATATCTTTATGATTAAAATTCATAAAAAATTTAAAAACTTGAAGAAAAAAATACCTGACACTCCCCATGCTCCTCTAGCAGGGAGGATACGGTCGGTATCACCTCGGTAATCTAGTCCAGCATATGGAAACTACTCCAGTGTTGGTACCTATCGCTCCCACCAAAGGTAGAAGTCATCGTCATATACACTCTAAACCGATCCACCACCTCCTTGGCAGAGGAAGATTTCTCCCCACCTACTCAGTCTAGGCTGACAGGGAGAACGAACTAGTAGTGGTACTGTAGGACTCAAACCGGGCACTCTCTCAAAGTAAAAGGCCACCAATATGCTAGAATAACCAAAAAAAAATTGTCGGCCTCTTTTATAGTCAGAGAGTTGTTTCCTCATTATCAGGATTACTCCTGAACACCAGTCATATAGAGCTCACTTTAGACAGTACACTACAAGTCTCACTTGGTTCCGAGTTGCAAGGTGAAGTGATGATGATATTTCAACCCTCACTATAGTACTCTCCAACACCTATAATGGCAAGCTGTGAATATGAAAAATAGGGATGCAGGTACTTCTCTTTTGAGTACCAGGCACGCCGTATATATCTATGTAGTTCTATACACTTAAAAGGTCATCACCTCTTCCGGTACCTTCCAAGTTAAATGGAGCTTCCCATCGTGATAAACCAGAGATAAAGTAGACATATTCCAAGGTAACCTCTAGAAACTCACCTTGTAGCTCAAACATACCAAGATCATGATCCTAATAGTTTATCAAAACCTCTTGTAGGCGGACATTTGATCGCATAGGTGAGGTATAGAAGAATTTTAATAACCAAATTTGCTACAAATAATTTACCATGGTGGCATCTTCTAGAGATTCTTGGTACATGTCTTCATGCTCACTCTCCCTCCACTCAAGAACCATATTTCAATCTAATAACAAGCCATTTATCAACCATTAAAATCATATAAAAAATTTATTTTTTGGCCCTACATAGCTTTTTCCTACCTTGCGTAGCGTACGTGACTGTCCTTTGGACAAGTTGCGTATTGTACGCGACTTGCCTTCAGGAAAACCACATATAGAATGTGTGTACATGACTGTTGATAAACCATACCCGCGTACACAGCGTTCCTGCTTTGAGGACATTGGAAAACATCAAAATTTAGCTAAAAATTCAGATTTTCTTGGATCAATGAAAGAGCATGGAGTGTAGTTTTACCCGACACTTGAAGTTTTGAGAATTGTCCACTGAGTTGTCCACAATGAGCAATGAAAGGTAGAGGTAAAACTTGTCTATTTTGGGTAAAAATTCAAATGGTGAGTTTTGATTTCTAAAAGTGGGTTTTTTCCTATAGTTCATATTTTTTATATAAAAATCATACTAATACCATATCTTTTTCTTCAATGTCACAGGTCTAAGGTTGTTTAAAGTTTTTTTTCACTCATATAGGATGGGTTTTGGTCATTCACATGCATTTTGCATTCATACCTAATCCATCTTAATCCTAGAATTACCACTTTGACCACGGACTATGGTATTTTAACCATTAGTACCTCGTTTATGTCATTGTTATTTCGTGGATAGGAGTTTCCTCGCATGAGTATCCTCGTTTAAGAACCCACTTATTGTCTTTCAATACTCATGCTGCAGTTGTCATAGGTTCAGGGGAGTCTTCTTAGCTATTTTTCACGCCAAATTGAGCCTCATTTTGGTCTCTTTTTACAAGCTATCCTTTTATAAGACTCCCCACCCTTATGGAGCTTCTTTAGGCCCAGGTCTAACTACTCAAAATAGACTTGACTATCGAGTAAACTTGTCCATTCAAGCTCATTAATAATATGTGAATGGGCATCCACATGAGTGGTAGGTTATCTCTTTCTCGAACCATGTGGAATAATACGAGAAATGATCACTCTCTTTTATGCGGAATTGAGAAGAGTATTGTTAGGTATAGGTTTATCACTTTTCTAGACCTAAGGGACTAAATTTATGGAAAAGGAACACCCCGTATGAGCTTAGTTTTCTCTTTTTTGTGCTCTGGACCTAAACATGAAAAAGATTCTGAATGTACTTTATGCCTTTGTCATGCTCGTTAAACACTAAGAACAAAACATAGAGTTTATTTTTGTAAGCCCCATTTCTCGTACTCAAATGGATCTTTTTGAGTGATCTTGCTTTCCTTCACACTCGTAAAACTCAAGCTATATGCTGCTCTCGAAGGAGCATTGGGAAGGTGGTAATTTAACCTTTTTTGGACCTCCCTGACTAAGTACAAAAAAGGTTCACCTTTTCTTCTTTAGAATTTAAGAGAGTTATTATGTCGTATGTTTTATACTTTTTCAGCCTTAGGAGACTAAATTGGACGAAAAAGGACCCCCCCTGGAGTCATCTTCGGATTTTTCAGACTCTCTAAACATGAAAACACCAAGTGAGCATGTACTAGTTAGGGCTCATAAAATCCACAAATCAATGACACTATAAAGAATTATTCCCTCTTCTCTTCAAGCTTGTCAAAAAATGAAGAAAGACTTGAGTTGACTTTCCTGGACTCGTTAAAATTTAACAGGAAATATAAGGAAAAAAGTTTTCTTTTGGTTCTCCGTTGGTCGCAGCATGTCTTCCTTGAACATAGAACTCTCTATTTTTCCAATACTGATGTCTCAGTGTTCACTTTCAGTTCATCTATCACTTCGAGTTTCTTACTCTTCTTATCAAATATACCTAGGTAATCTGATCATGTCTCCTACATGAAAGATAAGTCTAGTTGTAATATCTACAAAGTCAAAAGATGCCTTGGGCCATCTTTGTATCGTGCTCACTATTCAAGAATTTAGCCCGGCATCTGATTTATATCCTGATTCCATCATTTTATTATCTGTTATTACTTGCGTATCCCTTCCTTTATCCATTTCCTAGTCACCCTTGTGATCCATTGGAGGATCTATTGCCTTCCTCATCACAATATGATTTCTCATCAGCACTTCCTTACGATGAATACCTAGAGTTTTAAACAATAGTACCTTAGGATTCACTTTCATTATTGGTGAATTCCTTGGCTTCAGTTATCAATTATCACCTATTGGTTGACAAGATGTTGAACCCTATCCATGTTTGACTTCAATAACATCTATTGACATGGCCTGGATTGTACTGGTTCTTTTTTATTTTTGATGAAGACCTTAGGTTCATGTCTATGGCCTAACTTGTGCAAGGTGATGTTGTGATCACTTACACAGTTTCCAGATCTTTGAAGACTCATCATTATTGTATATTGTGGCTTCGATCCATCTTTGTAATATACGTGGTCTTGAACCCGTATCATATGATGTACTTAAACATTATAAAGGAGCTAGTGTTCCCATATATTGAACATGGCATCCTTGGATATGAATTTGTATATGACATTACTATGTATTTGTTTCAGGTTCTTCCTCTACTCCATTGGACTTCTGATTTCTCCAAGATAATGATTATAATGTATTTTAGCCATTGTTTCCCTCTGAACTCACACATAGGGGGAATATGTTACCAACCCAAATGGCACATCTCCATTCGAGTGCCAACATTCCTTATGTTGGTAGACAAAACGACATATTAGGACTGGATTTTGCCAAAACACTATAGATGGGAATGACTTGGGATGCATTTACCCTTAAACTAGCCTGCTATATAAATTTTTCTAAGTGTTGAGTTGCGTACGTGACTATCTCCATTACAAACCATGTACTATATGTGACTATCTGCATTGCAACCCACGTACATCAACGTATGCGGGTTTCCTTTGAGAAAATCACATGTCATACACGGGTTTCCTATATTAATAATCACATACACTTCAATTCGAACTTAAAAAATATAAAATGTGATTAATGGAGATTATTTCATCCTTAATCATTGACTATCCCAACTGTTTCAACCACCCCAACCTTTGAAATCACTATCTTTCCCAAAGTATAAACAGAGGCCTTGGGGAGGGCATTAATCAACCAAGATTGGAGAGTAATGTTATGCTAGTGGTATATCTTTAGATGTCTTGGAGCAGCAAAACTCAAAGTCCTTTGGTTGTAGAGGAGTCCTTGTCTCAGAAGCTAGGTTGTATTCTTATCTCATTCACTGATTGTTAATAAAGAGAATTCTTCTTCCAACATTGTGTTGAGTTTCTTTCATGTAACATGGTAAATGAATATATTGGATTATGTATTTGATATATTGTTTATCTAACCTCTTATATACACATGCATGAGATATTATTTGGAGAATTGGCTCTTTACAGGTGAAAGAGGTGCATCCCTGGAAGCTTTGGAGAGAAGAGGAACGGGAGAAGATCAAGCTTGGAACAACCATCGGTAATCGGGTAAGTCAATAATTTCTCCTTATTCCCTTTCTATTCTATGGTAAAGATGAGTGTCTGCAAGGTTAGTAGTAATTTGGTAACCCTAGACCCTAGGTTACAAGGGTGCTTAATTCTGAACAACAGGTATCATATAGCATGATCCCTAATCACATGACACTTTTATTTTTATCTTATAGTCACTTCTTTGTTAAGACCTTCAGGTAGGGGTTAGGTCAACTAGGTTAGGAAACTCTAAACCTCCTTACATGTTGGATTGCCTCGTTTAACATGGTAGTTCTTCAGTACTCGATGAGACACAAAAATTCAAAATTTCATTTAAGCACTTAAAAATAAGTAAGATGAGATCAATGTTTTATGAGAGTCGTTTTCACTCAACATATTATTTTTTCAGTAACTCCTAGCATTTATCCACAACCCATACTCAACGCTAAGAATCATGGAGTTTTATACTTAGTGCAATTCCAAATCTCCTTGCTCAACACTAATGCTAGGATGTATTTGTAGGATACACCCAGGGATACAATGGCCAAGGATACGATGTTCCAGAGGGTATGCTCAACATCAATTTGTCCAAAGATTATGCCTGACATTTCCAATTCTTATCTTTCATGTGCTTCATAGATTCCTACTCAACACAAAATTTTCATAACTCATGTGCTCCAGAGCCTCTCGCTCAACACAAACATTAGAATACTCATGTGCTCCAGATCCTCTCGCTCAACACAAACATCAAATACTCATATGCTCCATAGCTTCTCGCTAAACAAAAAACATCAATACTCATGTGCTTTAGAGGTTCCTAATAAAAATAAATAAAAACGAATTATGTTAATCCCCTACAATTGCTCAAAAATATTTAACTATATAGAGGAAAAGAGTTCTATGAAGTCAACAAGATAATCAACCACTTATCATCCCTATTTGTAATCTTTATAAGTCCTACTGGTCAGCAATTACATATTAATTATATCTTTACTAAACTTATAGTCTAAAGGAATTCATATTTTTCCTTAATATTATAGTTATATTCATCCTTTCCATTATTTAGTCTTATATATAATAGCTATTATAAAGTAGGAAGATAAGTAAGTATTAGCCTAGTAGTAAGATTCTATTGTAGGATAAAGTATACTCTTAGATTAAAACTTTAAAAAACAAAATGAACGAAGTCTTCTCTTTGGTGTACTCTGACATTTTTTAGCTTTCCATGCACTACTTGTTCACTGTTTCGAGCTCTTTAATTTGTTATATTTCCTATTTTGTTGTTAATTTAGCTCAGTTCCTAATATAAAATGAGGAGATACCCTGGATTATATGTTGAATTTTTACTCCCTATTCGTTGGGGTGGCTCATAAGTCAGAACTTTAATAGTCTTAACACTTCTCTGTTTGAAGCTTGGGTTGCTATATATGTGATAAGTGGCAGAGATATTAGTATAAGTAGAAGTAAGTAATAGATTTTGTATATGGCATGCTGCAATAGAATTTACTCATGCTCCAGGGACTGTTCTTTTCCTACCATTCTCATCACGAGCCAAGCCTTCTTGCGGTAATTTATTCTTAATAAAACAATATCATACACATAACACCGTGCAAAATAGAATTATTTCCAGATAATTTTTTTTAAAGACAATCCAGTATTTTATTTCTTCTAAATTTTTTACTAATAGTTGACGTTAACCAATTTTTTGTTCTTCACCGGTGTGTTAGGAGAGACAAAGGGGTCGATGACAATGCCACCGAGGTTCATGGCCATTTTAGTTTATAATGAAAACAAAAAACAACATTATATATCATAGACACCAAGTTACAATTAAAAATAAAATGAAAATTGTGGAAATTGAACCCAAGAGATACACACAAAATTGCTAATCAAACATGCAAAATTAACACCAAAGGAGACTGAAATTGGAGCATAACACTAATCTGTATTCAATAAGTGTACAATATCCAACATTATGAATTAATAGGATTTTGCAATATATAATTACATAAGATATTCTAATGCATAAGGATGCCATTCAAAATGGTCAAAAAGCAAGCTTACTAAATCTAGTCAAATCCCCCATAGGTGCATAAAGCAGTTTCCAAATCTATGAAGATGCTCAAAAATTTTCTAAGTCAAGTGGGAAATCTAAAGAGGGATGGAAAGGCAACTCATAAATGATTTTATTTGGACAAAAGGATGGAGGATGATGTGGGAAAAAAACAAGTCAACTACACCTAGTCTAGCTTTTCCTTTGGCCTTAAATCTCAATAAAATAGGCAGCTTTTTAGAAAAAGAAGATATGTGCTTTGGAGGATCTGGAATAAAAAAAATATGCTAAATTTAGTTTCCATTATGTTTCCTAAGTGCTCCATGACTCATTTTTAGCATGTGTTTACTTCTAAGACATGTAGAATGTAACTAACATAGAATGGAATCTAGGAAACTAGGTAATAAGACAAAATAAATAAAATTAATATCGAAGGTAGATAACTATGGGTTGATTATTCTAACATACCTCCTTAATCCTAAATTAATGAGTAAATATCAGAAAAATGCAGGTCCTAGAAACAAGGATTAGTCACCCTTTACATACTGCCATACAACCAAGCAAAGAGGCAAAAACCTAGTGGGAAAATCCTCCCTTAAACATGGACAAGAAAAACAAAATTTCTGGAATCTTGTCATCAATCATGATTCACAGCATGATCAACAATCCCCAATATTGATTTGAGATTACTGAATGTCTTCTCACAAAAAACTTTGGTGAAGGTGTCTGCTACTTGTTCTGAAGATGCACATAAGAGTAGATCAATGGTGCCATCATGCACAAGTTGTCTGATGTAATGCATATGGATCTCAATGTGATTGGTTCATTGTCTCTGAATTGGATCATTGCAGATTCAGATGGTGCTCTGATTATCACAGTATATAATGGTTGAAAACTCTGATTCGAAGCCACATTCTCCAACTATACTTTGCAAAAATAAACATTGATTTGATGCATTTACAACTCCTCTATACTCTACCTCTATAGATGGGAGTGCTATGGCACTTCGCTTCTTACTTGACCAGCTGATTGGTCCTTCTAAAATCATGAACACATATCCTGATGTAGACTTCCAATTTGTGTTGTCACCTTCCCAATCACTATCAGTAAACCCAATCAAGTTAATATCAAATTTTGCTTTGTAGAAGATCCCATGAGATCTTATTCCTTGAACAAAGTTTGGGATCCTTTTGGATTCCCTCCTGTGGATCTCATGATGATGATCCATGTATCTCAAATCCAGACTAACTGCATAATATAGATCAGTTCGAGTGTGTGTAAGATAAAGCAAACACCCAATCAACTTCTTATACAGTGTATTATTTACCATAGGACAAGAACCTACTTCTTCAAGCTTAACTCCTCAAAGGAAAGGAGTCTTGCTTGGCTTGCAAATGGATCACACAAAATGGGTCTCTCAATGTTTAATTTAATGAGTCCACTGAAATAAATCTCGGTATGGTTCATGTTTAGAGAGTCTGAATGAATACGGAAGGAAACTCTCTGGGGGTCCTTTTTCGTATGATTTAGTTTCTAAGGCCTGAAAAAGTATAAAATCATACCTTAGAGAACTCTTCTAGTCATGATTGGATGGAGTGTTCCTTTCTCGTAAATATTCCTATCCGAACTGAGAAAGAGATTAGCTACCGTTGGACGGACGACTCTTCAAATACTTTAATGAGCGTGAAGAAGACAAGATCGCTCGACGATCTTTTCGTATTTAAGGAGCCCTAAAAGGGTTTAAAGAGAACTCCATTAGCCTTTTTCATGTTTGAATCCAGAGCACGAAAAAGTAATAAACTAAGCTCAAACCTTAACAACTAGTCCAACAGCATAACAATACCTTCAATGTTCTCTCCCCAACCATGGCTATGAGCTCATATTTATAGGGATTTAATGGATAGAGATGGCTGAGAAATTAGTGGGTGAGGTGGCCTATAAGATCCTAGGATGAGGGATCTCATGCTCAACCAACCCACAACAGTAGGGATAAGGGATATCTCTAGGCTTATCATCTAGAAGCCTCGAGAAGCTTCTCTTTTTCCCTTTTTACCCAGGGTACTGCACTTCTCCTTTTATGACAGAGAAATTCTGGTAATAACCGCCTATGGACCAAGGGTAATAGGTACTGGCACCACTTTTGGACAACCGATGAAAGGAGGTGTGAGCAGGGGTACCGCTCATGGACAAAAGGGCATGCCCGGTGCTAGGAATTTGTATGAAAGACTGATAAAAAACCATTTAGTCTTCACTCCAGAAGTTGGGATTTAGGGCAAGTAGGTATGTCAAAGGTATTATCACATGATGGTGATAGGATTTTGGTATGATAGGATGCCCCCCAAAACATGATTCTTAGAGTGATACAATAAACGAGAGCTTTGAGAACAAGTTGTTTCGATTGGAGTATGCAATCAAGTAGGTATCTTTAGTACATCAGTATGTTGACTCATAGACACAAGTAACCAAACTCATAGCTATAGACCATTACAAGGTAGATCCATGAGTGGAATAAACAAGCATGGATACTAGAATACAACGTAGATCCATGTGATAGAGGACTCAAACTTGGACATAGCTACCAGACATACCACATAGATCTATGTCATACAGACGTAAATTTGAGCATATCCACGACCATACAAATGTGGATCCATGCCAGATATACAAAACTACATCGCAACCTCGGGAAAAAGCAATGAGCGCTTTTAAACAAATACCCAGGGTCTTTGTCTCGTATTCCACAAATGACGATTCTATCCATGTGATTACAATGATTTGAAGTCGAACATGGTATAAACCACTTGATTATCGGCCAATGATGTGAACCGTTAACAAGTACGAGGGAGATCACCATTAATGTCAATGATTCCCAAGGTACTCTAGTACAATCTACTGAGTGTCAATAGATGTCCTGACGTCGAACACCTAGTTGATTCTATCTATCAAAGGTCAATGATGTGAACCTATGTTGAGAGCAAGAGAATCTATCATTAAGGCATACAGATCTCAAGGTGCTAAATATTGTTTCTAAGACTATTTCCCAAATGATGAGCTGATGTCGACGGGAATAGTCTCGTCGAAGGAGGGCCATGATGAGTCCCACATCAATGACACAAAAATCAGAACATAGTTCTGGAATGATGTGAATGTAGTAACCATATGACTGACTCAAAGATACTAACACAAAGACTGTGTAGACTGTAGAGGTAAAAGTTCTTCAGATCTCCTTTGAACATTGGGTGTCACGACAAAATGACTTGGTAGCATGACTAGACAGGACAGATACACAATGAAACAGTGGACAATGCATTCTTATGAAAGACTCAAAGGATTGGCATGACTCATGAAAGTGGATCGTCATGGAGATCAGATAAATATCCAATTGACTCACATGATTGTGCAGACAAGTGCCATGTTCAAAGGTAACGACAAACAAGTGCCATTATTTGCAAAATGATTCCCTTCCCATTTCCCCCATCATCATCGATGAGTGCCTATTTTTGGTTTTACAAGTTCAAAGAGGGTAACAAATACTCGATATAGCTTGTCGAAAGACAAGTCCAGTCTGATATGTTTTCCAAACCTGAGAGAGGAGGGATTCATTCCAAAAAAGGGTCTCTCAATGTTTAATTTAAGGAGTCCACTGAAAGAAAACTCAGTATCGTTCATGTTTAGAGAGTCTGAACAAATACGGAAGGAAACTCCATGGGTCCCTTTTCGTATGATTTAGTCTCTAATGCCTGAAAAAGTATAAAATCATACCTTAGATAACTCTTCCAATCATGATTGGATGGATTGTTCCTTTCTCATAAATAGTCCTATTGGAACTGAGAAAGAGATAACCTACCTTCGGAAGGATGACTCTTCAAATACTTTAACGAGCGTGAAGAAGACAAGATCGCTCGACTATATTTTCATATTTAGGGAGCCTTAAAATGGTTTAAAGAGAACTCCATTAGCCTTTTTCATGTTTGAATCCAGAGCACAAAAAAGTAATAAACTAAGCTCAAACCACTTTTCATGTTTTAACCAAAGCATGAAAAATGAAAAGTAAGCTCAACACAATCTTACTATTTTTAATGAGCTCGAAGATCAGTTGAAAGAATGCCCAGGGATTGGTTTCATTTTTATGCAGGATTGAAACCAATAGGTAAACTATGCTCGAAAAATCCCATTAACATGCTATACAGAGGTTGGAATCTTGCCCCAGCATGATTGCTAGCGAAGCCTACCCCTAGCATGGTTGCTAGTGGCTTAACATGCCCCCAAGATTCATTTCATGAGACGATTATTCTTCCATACCCAACCTAAAAACCTGGTTACTAATGTGAAAATGTTCACTAGGGGGGTAGGAAGAACAAGAATCAGAAAGGTGGAAAAAGGTTCAATTTCTAACACTAAAGTGAAGACTTGACTCAAGGGAAGGGGATCTGTTTCATTTTTACGCAAGCTTGAAATAGAAGGTAACTATGCTTGGAACATGGTTTCATTTTTATGTAAGCTTGAAACCAAAAGGTAAACTATGCTTAAGGAAACCTACTTCAATTTTTAACAAGCTTGAAATAGAAAATGAACTATACTCAAGAATGATTTCATTTTTATGAAAGCTTGAAACCAAAAGGTAAACTATGCTTGAGGAGATCTATTTCATTTTTTAATGAGCTTGACATAGAATGGGAACTTTGCCCAAGGAAAAATTACATGATGGTCAGAACTTGAAATGATGGTCAAGTGCTATTTCATTTTTTAACGAGCTTGACATAGAATGGGAACTTTGCTCAAAACATGGTTTCATTTTTATGCAAGCTTGAAACCAAAAGCGTAAACTATGCTTAAGGAGTGGTTTTATTTTTTAACGAGCTTGAAACCAAAAGGTAAACTATGCTCTCGAGATGATTTCATTTTTATGAAAGCTTGAAACCAAAAGGGTAAACTATGCTTAAGGAGTGGTTTTATTTTGTAACGAGCTTGAAACCAAAAGGGTAAACTATTCTTAAGGAGTGGTTTTATTTTGTAACGAGCTTAAAACCAAAAGTAAACTATGCTCTAAAACCTACTCCTACCCAACATGATATCCAGAGGTTGGTAGGTTTCCCCCTTACATAAGAAGCTAGCAACTTAAATCCAGTATGAATTCCAGAGGCTGGAGCCATGCCCCCCATTTTACCTATGATGGGAAGAATATAACTAGAAGAAGGGGAAGAAACCACAAGAACATGCGGCACATTCAGGGTAGTCTGACTACTAGGAGTAATGCGATGGTCAGGTGTAACAAAAGAAAGCTGATCAATGGTCACAATATTCCCATCATGGGGAAAATGAATAACTCTAAAGAGTGTGGACACTATGACTTTCATGGCGTAAACATAATCACGTCCAAGGAGCAGATTAAAATATAAAGGACCTTGGACCACCATAACATCAATGCAGACATTTTTCCCTCCTAATGTAATAGGAAAAAAAAGGAAAGGTCCCTAAAGGTGTAGTAGGCCTACGATTAAAAGCCAGTATCTGATCGGTGGCTGGCACAAGCTGAGGAGAACCTAAAGCTTGCCAAGCAGCTGAGGATAGTATACTAACATCAGCCCCTTCGTAAACAATAGTGCGAAGTATCCACCTAGCAGTAACATTCACAACTATCTAGAAAGGAACACTCAAATGAAAACGAGACTCTGTTAGATTACTCCAATCAAAGGAAATAACCTCACTACTCTGAGAGGGTTCTGTCGAAATAGAAAAAATTTCCTCTTTTCAAGAACAATCAGAATGAAGCATAACAAATTTAGTGGGTTTAAGTTCATTCTCTACTGGAAGAGAAGAACAAGATGAAGATTTGGTCAAAGAGACTACTTTAGTTTTAACACTCTCTGATGAAAGAGTGAGATCAGGTGGAAATGACACTGACTCGACCACTTAACTCTTTGAAGGAAGAGTGGGATCAATCACAAATAAATCCGAATCGACCACTTGGTCAACCAATGGGGGATCGAGGGATAACTTACTATCACTTGTTGGAATCACCTGTTGATGATCAGTAATATTTTCCAACCAACGTGAATCTTCATCCATGCTTGGACAAAGAAAAGCACGATGCATAGCCTTGCATATCAAGCAAGGATACAAGACTTTACCCTTACGACCTTTTACCAATGGATCACTTGTTGAGGGAGTGTCATCAACATGATGATTAGAGGTTGATGACACAGACAGTTTGGACCTTTTAGACCACTCTTCTTGTACACGGGAGAGGCCAGGACACTCCTTAAGAAGGCGACCCCCCTTGCAAAGCTTACAAGGGAACTTGGGTTTTTCAGCCGTTCTCTTAGAATGAGCACCATCAAGAGTAGATGGTTGCTACTTTTTCCCTTTCTTATCCTTCTTCTCCTTACTCTTCCCTTTCTTCTTCTTCTTACCCTCATGAATACTAACCATAGAGCTTTGGTCAAGCGAAGAATAAGAAAGAGATGAAGCCACAATCGGTGAAGAAGGAGTAGGATTACGTTGAGGTCGATCCTCTCCTGGAGGATAGGTGACATTTTAGACATTAGGTGTAACAAGAATTACCAGATTAAACAACCAGACTGGTAATCCTATAGTTAATCTAGGAATATTTAGAGTGGAAATAAAGGGAGGACCAATACCTTCACTTGGAGGGAATACAAAAGGTACACCTTGGAAGGGGACCCCTTGAGTGGTAGTTCCAGATGATGATGCCATCTCTAAACTCTCTAATAATCTCCTAACTACCATGCACAAGCAAGTACTACTCAAACTAAAAGAAACAAGCAAACATGTGAAAGGAGTGGATAAGAGTTAGGAACCTCACAAGACAAGCCAAAAGGATAACTCAGATGGTTTGAGGATGCCTAAAAGGGTCTCCCGATATATGCAAGGTATGAGGGAGCTCAAATCGGTAGTAGTGCTATCTAATGCATAACCATTCACAAGGGGCCTTACTATATACAATCGAGTACGTGAAGTACCTTTCTATATACCTCAAGGGTATGTGGAAAGCCATTCGATATACTGACGGTACATGGAAGAACCATGTGAGTCCCAGGATGTAATGCAGACAAGTAATGACAGCTCATATGGTTAACGACACTCGAACACATCTCTAACTTATCACTCAAATTGCTAAAATTTTTAACCTAGTACTACCATTAATTTTATCTTGTGCATTTAGGTGGAACCATGGAGTGAAAACTTGAAATTAAAGAAGATGCATACTGATCTATATGATAGTGCAATTTTTCCTCTTCAATGAAATTCTACTTAAGAGAGGGAGATATATTTACTTTTCTTCCCAAAAATGCACACCCAAATGCAAATGCAATTCTACCTTTTCAAACGAAAAGTGAAATATCAATGCACCACAATCAATATTTTAAAGCAAAAAATAAAAAAGAGATCTAGAAAACATAAGTCAAAATGTTTCCTATCTTTTCATGCTTGAAAAAGACGCATAAAAACTCAATGGAAATATGATTTCACTAACGTTTCCAAACAAATCTAACTCTACTGCACGCAAAGCTGAAAATAGATATTTCTTCTCAATCAAAGTAAGATCTATAATTTCAAACAATCATGTACAAAACAAGAAGAAAAATGATTAACAAACTTGTGAATAAAGAAAAAGAGAGAGAAAACTAAAACTTCTCTTTGAAATAGACAAGGAAACAAAGAACCAATCTTTCCTACCAGGCACTGAAAAAATTAGCATGCAAAAGGAAACAAGAATCACCCCAAGCAAAGAAAGACTCAAAACAACATGGATCACCCATGCATTCCAAGTCCAAAACAAGCCAAAAACTACACATGAAAATGAAATGTATATTTTCAATTCCGATGAATAATATCTACAAAAAAGAGCATGAGGTTTCAAGTAAAGAAAATAATGCAAAATCTAATGCAAGAAACACAAACTCTCTTTGAATGTAGAGGGCGTATAACACTCAAAGCGACTGCAGAATACAGTAAGCCAACACTTCATTTTCATCAAAACGTAAGCCAAAAACACAAAAAACTCAAAATTTAGAGTCTGGAACATGGCCTACCTGGCACCGCGCAGATGAAGCTTCTAATAGACGGTTTTGAGGCAGAACCGCTTCTTGCTCACTGGATTCAGGCGGTGGCACCGTGTATGGCTAACTAGACTCAGGAGGTGGCACCGCTCCTTGCCAACACAACATGTGTGGTTCCCTGTAGATGACCAAAACACAAGAAGAATGAAGGATCCAGTTAGAAGAAGTCTAGATCAAGGGAAATACTGTTGAATTGAGTATGGAAATAGAGCATAAAAGACCGAAATGACTTAGATCTAAATGGATCTAGAAATTTCAAACCCAAATAATGCAAGTTAGAAAGTCGATCTGACTAAAATGATTTGAAGAAAATAGAGCCTGGATTCAAACAAGAGTTGCCGACTAAGGAAGATCGGAATAACTGAATACTCTATTCCCCAGCAAGGTCGCCATATTTGTTGATCGGAATATTTCACCTCTTGCGGACAGCAAGGTGGTCCGCTAGTCTGAATGGTTAAGATACAAAACAAATAGATCACAGAGGCTGATAACTCTCCCTAGACATTGCAGATATTTGGAATACAAGGATTTGATAGTTCACCTGTGTACCTACAAAAGAGCTCAACATGAAATAGATCAAAGCAACTAGAATATGATCTACTAATCTATGCTAGTGACTAAGGAATCTAGCAATATATATCTGAAATCAAACATCAACAATATATATCGGACAAAAAATCAACTTGCATTAGAAATATGAAGAAGTTTACAACCAAGCATTAGTGTTGACATGCATCTCCATGAAACCATCTCTTCATTCCCAAAAACTCTGACTCTAACTATCTATGCTCTCTCCAAATGATCTTGGGCCGAGAATCAATCCAACAACATAACAATACCTTCAATGTTCTCTCCCCAACCATGGCTATGAGCTCATATTTATAGGGATTTAATGGATAGAGATAGCTGATAAATTAGTGGTTGAGTTGGCCTCTAAGATCCTAGGATGACGGATCTCGAGCTCAACCAACCCACAACATTAGGGATAAGGGATATCTCGAGGCTTATCATCTAGAAGCCTCGAGAAGATTCTCTTTTTTCCTTTTTACCGAGGGTACCATGCTTCTCCTTCTATGACAGAGTGATTCTGGTAATAACCGCCTATGGACCAAGGGTAATAGGCACTGGCACCGCTTATGGACAACTGATGAAAGGAGGTGCGAGTAGGGGTACCAATCCTAGATGAAGGGGCATGCATGGTGCTGAGAATTTGTATGACAGACTGATAAAAAACCATTTAGTATTCACTCCAAAAGCTAGGATTCATGGCAAGTAGGTATGTCAAATGTTTTATCACATGATGGTGACAGGATTTTGGTATAACACCCTTTCAACATGTCAAGAGAGGAGAATGTCTCTTTTGTCGAAACCATGTGTTTAGAAGCTCCAGAATCTATGATGAAGCTAGGTGAGCTATATGTGGAAGCAACCAGTGAAAATATGTAACGTCCCCGAACCTTCGACCAGCGAAGATGACGCTATGATACATTAGATCATCTGAGCATCTAGCCCCATGAACCCAGAAATACATACATATATTGCTGAAGCATGATACTTAAAACATAAAGACATTTTACGAAGCATAATCATTCATATACACAACGGAAGAAAAAAAATATCAATCAACACTCATGCATATACAGATCAGCATTTAACATGTATATCATCATTCATCAATGGTAAATATAATTGCAGACACAAGTCAGGCAAGAGTACTTATCTTATAGAGAAGTTGTTCCGCAACCAGCTACGTCGCTGCAACGTTCCACCCAACCATAGGCCTGCGTGGTCCTTAATCTCTCAACAACGGTGCCACCCCCGAGTTGGGAATGATTCCCCAAGGAATAAGGAACAAATAGGCTTACACATAGCCAAGGATAACAACACCACAAAGGTACACAGATCAGCCAAGCCAACATAGTTGGGTTTATCAAGCGAGCAACAGAACAGCCAAGCCAACAAAGTTGGGCTTATCAGGCCATCCGGGAGCTGGAAAAGGATAAATGCTAAGCTAGTGAGCTCATTAAAGAGCTACACACACAAACACCAGAATCATCCTGGCTTCTAGAACACTGACACACACCCAACACAAGGAAATCAGTCCCTTCTCTACAACACAGTCCCTCAGACCCTGATCTTGCTTCCAATTCTATTCAGGGGTTATGGAGAAGAAATCCATCTCATTAGCTCTGTCTATACGATTCCAAACCCACTAGGTTTATTAAGCACCTTAGGCCCTCATTCACCACTCCAATGCAGTCTGAGGACAAAACCACCGCATGCAAGTATCCAAACAACTATTCAAGCTTTTACAGGGGAAAAACACAACCAATCAATCACAGCAAATGGCATCCCATGAGCAACCGTGGGCCCACAGCACACAAATCCCACTACTATTGCTGGGAAAACTTACACAGACTGGGAATGGAAAAAGACCAAACTTCCAAACTATATGTGAGAGACAAAAACACAACCCATAGAACTATTGAAGAAATCACATCCATAATTCAACGATGGAAATAACAGGACAATATGCCATCTAACAATGATGGGAAAAGGCACAAAAATCTACGTGAATAGAGGAAATAATCAATCCGCAAGCCAACAAATCCGTGAGGCAGAGGAGAACTGAACATGTTCATAGGCCAACAATCGGTGAGGAAGAGGAGAACCGAACCCTCAAACAATGAATTGTGTTTTCTTTTAACTCAGTCTATAGGAAGGTGAATGAACGACCACGATCGAGATAGTTGACAGGCCAAAAGATGCATCGTGGAGAGAGTGTGAGCGTAGTGGTCTTTCTTCTAGTAAATCGCTGCCCCAACTAACAATGGAATAACTAAGGTGGTGGTGAGCAAAAGATAGTGGTGACACATGGCTCTTCCCCCATGACTCAATGTTCAACATTCCCCTTCCTTATCCTTCAGAATCATGCCCCTTCTCAAATTAGTTGTAGTGAACATAGCTGGTTGGGTTATTTAATTAAAATTCACATTTACATGATGTCACAATTTAATATATGTTGTATGTCCTGATATACCATCGATGACCATTCTAATTCAAAATATAACATAACCAAATTGATGGCTGGGATTTTTGCTTTACCTCCTCACCATGATTATTTACAATATATGTATCAGGTATATTTAATGCAAATGGGGTTAAAACCAGGGTGTTACATTCCCCTCCCCCTTCAATAGCACTGTCCTCAGTGCTTTACAAAATTTGAACAAAATGCTACACTGGTACCGCCTTAGGCGTAATATTGAACAAAAATGGATGTGCCAATCGCATGGCATCCTCCAGATCCCATGTAGCCTCTTCAAGTCCGTAGTGCTCCCATTATACCTTTACCTGCCCTATTGCTCAGGTCCGAAGCATTGTGACCTTCTTGTCGAGGATGCATATTGGCTCCATTTGGAACTCTCCCTCAGGTTCCACCTAAATCACATCCCAATTTATCACATGGTTAGGATCGTGTACATATTTCTTAAGCAAAGAAACATGAAAAACATTATGAGCTCTAGTACTAGCAGGAAATGCAAGTCTATATGCAATAGGACCTATTCTTTCAAGCACTTTAAACTACCCATAATATCTAGGTGACAGCTTGGCACAACTTGCAAGATTCAAGGAACTTTTCTTTTCTTTCACTCTAAGGTAAGCATGATCCCCGACACTGAACTCTCTATTCATCCTATGCTTATCTGCATAGCTTTTCTGTCTATCATGTCCTTCTTTTAGATTCTGTTTGATCTTTACAACCTCTTGCTCCATTTTCTTAAGCAGTTCTGGTCCAAGCACAACTCTTTTCAGTGGGTTATCCCAAGTCACTGGTGTCCTACACATTCTTCCATACAAATATTCATACAGACTCATCCCCAAGGATTCCTGCTATCCATTGTTGTAAGAAAACTCTACCAAGTGTAAGTAATCTTCCCACTTGGTTGGTTTGTCCATCACATACATGTGAAGCATATCTTCAAGCACCCGATTAAATATTTCTGTCTGCCCATCTATCTGAGGATGGTATGAAGTGCTGAAGTTTAACTTTGTGCCCTAATCTCTCAACAATCCTTTCCCAAAATTGGAAGTGAACTTGGCATCTCTGTCAGAAACTATTGCCTTCGGCAATCCATGCAATTTGAAAATCTCCTTCATGAATATCTTATCAATGTCATCAATCTTGTGCATATACTTTACTAGTATAAAATGTGTTGCTTTAGTCAACTTGTCTACTACAACCATGATTGAATCATGTTGTCTCCAAGTCATCGGCAATCCTATAATAAAATCCATGGAAATAACTTCCCATTTCCATTCTGGGACTGGAAAAGGCTGCAACAAACCTGTTGGATGTTGATGCTCAACCTTTACCTGTTGACATTTAATGCACCTTGAAATGTATTCAGCCATGTCCATTTTCATTCCCAGCCAAAAGTACTGCTTTCTAGATGTAGCAATTGTCTTTTGGTACCCTGGGTGACTAGAATACAGAGCTTGATGGATTTCATCCATAACAACTCTCCTCAAATATGCTACATTCATAATATAAATTCTTCTTTTATAAGTGAGAATTCCATATTCTTCCAATTTATATCCCTCATACTTGTTCTCAAGACTTTGCTGCTGCAGTTTGTCTTTTACCTGCTCATACAATTCATCTCCGGCAACATGATTACCAATCTGCTGCCTCAAGTCTGATTGGAAAATACTAAGAGATGCCACATGCATTTTCTGTACCTTCCTGCTGAGTGCATCAGCTACCTTTTTTTCTTTTCCCTTTATGTGCTTGATTTCAAAATCAAACTCACATAAAAATTCTAGCCATCTCGCTTGCCTAGCATTCAGAGTAGGCTGATCAAACAAATACTTCAGTCCACAGTGATCTGTTCCAAGTTCAAATCTTCTACCCATCAAGTAATTTCTCCACATTTTGATAGCATGTACTATGTCTGCAAGCTCTAGATCATGAGTGGCATAGTTCTTCTCATTCTCCTTCAGCTTTCTTGACTCATAACATATCACGTGGTTGTCCTGCATAAGGAATCCTCCAAGCCCTTGTCCACATGCATCGATACATACCACAAAATCTTTCTCTGGGTCTGCAACCTTCAATACCGGTGCATTGGTGAGAAGATTCTTCAACCACTGGAAGCTTTCTTCACACTTTGACTTCCATTTGAACTTTACTCCCTTCTTTTGCAAAGAAGTGATGGCATGTGCAACCTTGGAAAATCTTTCAATGAATCTCCTGTAGTATCCTGCAAGTCCCATAAAATATCTTATATCCATCACATTTCTTGGAGTAGGCCAATTCATAATGGCTTTGATCTTCTCAAGGTCTACTAATATACCCTCTTCTGAGATAATGTGACCCAAATACTAAATTCTATCCCTATAGAAGTCACACTTGCTCAGTTTTACATATAGCTAATGTTCTTTGAGCACTTGTAATGTCAGTCTCAAATGTTCTTCATGCTCTTCCTCATTCTTAGAATAAACGAGAATGTCATTAAGGAAAACAAGAACAAACTTGTCCAAATACTTGCTGAATACACTGTTCATAAGGCACATAAATGTAGCTGGTGCATTTTTGAGACCAAATGGTACCACTACAAACTCATAATGTCCATACCTTGTCCTGAAGGCTGTCTTATGAATGTCTTCGTCCTTGATTATCACCTGATGGTAGCCAGACGTCAAGTCAATCTTGGAAAATACCTTTGCTCCTCTCATTTGATCAAAGAGGTCATCAATCCTAGGAAAAAGGTATTTATTATCCATAGTAACATTGTTCGACTGTCTATAATCAATACATAACCTGAGTGTACCATCTTTCTTCTTCACAAACAAAACTAGTCCTCCCCAAGGAGACACACTCGGTCGGATATAGTTCTTTTCCAACAACTCTTGCAGTTTCATCTTCAACTCTAGAATCTCTAGTGTACTCATCCTGTAGGGTGTCTTGCACATTGGTTCTACTCTTGGCACAAGTTCAATGGTGAAATCAATGTTCCTCTTTGGAGGAAGCCCTAGAATCTCATCAGGAAACACATCCTTGAATTCTTGTAACACTTGATAGTCCTCCAACCTAGGAGTCTCATCCCCTGTTCGTTCTAGAATATGAGTTGCATACAACTGGAAACCTTTCATACAGAATTTCTTCAACTGCATTGCTGAAACCTTTCTTACTGAAATTAAGTTCGGAATACCTTTCACAACTGCCGAGCTTCTTTCTTCATTCATGCATTCAAAATTCTTGTTATAACAGTCAAGCTTCACTCGGTGAGATTCTAACCAATCCATTCCAATGAGAACATCATAAGAAACAAGCAGTAGAACATTCAGATCTACACAAGTGATCAATCCATTCATAACCAATGGACATTTCTCTATCAATTCACTGACTTTTCTCTTAGTCCTAGTGGCTAGCTGAACTAACTAAGGTTTCCGATGCTTGACCTTCTTAAAAGCACAAATCTCCACTACCATAGGAGTGATATAACTATGAGTAGAACTAGGGTCAATCAAAATAGAAATGGATTGTTCAACAATATTACCTGCAACTTCAACCACAGTTGACTGTTGATATTCCTGGCGGTCCTCCAGTGTTGCATAATTTCTAGGGACTACCCTTGCTACTTGACCCACTATTTCTGCTTCCTGAATGTTATAAGCTGGCATTGCACTTTCATTCTCGAGTGGGCAGTATCTATGCAAGTGGGGTCCTTCACATTTCCAACATTTGAGTGGACCCTTATTCTGATGTGGTTCTTTAGGCTTCCCACCTGTCACTCCAACTAGATTACTTGCAGCTTGGGATGGCTGCTTTTGCTGATTCCTGAATCTAGAAGTTTTGAAACCTTTCCTTCTTTGGTCAAACTTCTCATTCTTGATGTCCTTCCATGCCTATGGTAATCAGGTTTACCTTTGCTTTGCTCATAACAATATTTATCCTTTCTTATTGCTTCTTCGAGAGTTCTTGGTTCATAGAAGTCAATTCTATTTTTGTAAGCTTGAGGCAATCCACTTAGAAACTATTGGATCTTCACTTTTTCATCTCTGATGTACCGGCCATACCTCAACAATTTCAAAAACTTATTTGCATATTCATCCATGGTTTGTTGTCCCAATCTCAATTCATGGAACTCCTTGATCTTGTCATTGTAATACCTGTGAGAGAGTTATTTCTGCCTAAAATACTTCTTGAACTGTTTCCACTTTAGTTTCTTTTTCACTAATCTTCTTTACTTGCTTGAAGTGTTCCCACCAAATGGATGATATTCCATTCAGATTGAATATGGCAACTCTTTCCTTCATGTTTCCTGAATAATCCTGCACTTGAAAGTACTTCTTTATCCCAAGAAGCCAAGCTTTAGCTTCTTTTCGCATCTTTATCTCACCATCAAATGTAGGAAGTTTAGCTTTCCTAAATTCATATCGAGAGAGATCCCTATGGTGCCTTCTTCTTTTCTTTTTATGAGAAGATGAACTTGTATCCTCGCTAGATTCTCCAGAGTTAGATGATCCACTGGAAGTCCTTCTTCTTCTCCTAGTGCTTCTCTTATTGCCTTCTGGTCTTGATGTAGCTCATCCATAATCTATCTTGTTCTGCAAGTCTGTCAAACAATACAATATGGCAGCATTCAACTGATGTTGCTCTTCCTGGGATTTAACCAAGATTCTCATGATGGCTGCTACCTCGGACGGTGTCCCCTAGAATCTCCTTCCATTAGACTCTATGTCATCATTTCCATTACAAAAATTTTCTCTCATGGCATCTTCTTCTCGCTCGTAAGAATCTCGCGCATCATACCCATCATGTGTTCTCATTACTGAACCACCTCTTGCTTTACCACACTGTTATTTCTGGAGTACTGCTCTTGGAAGTTGTCTATAATTCTATAATGTGTTAGTAGCAAACTATTAGATGCATAACATTAATATAAATCAAAACTACTTACCTTCCTCCTTTGGAAATTTATAAAACAACAATTATGCTAAAACACATAATTTTTCTTTATCTCTTGTTCAGCTTTGTAATCCCTTGACAGTCTGCTGAAATCTACTGAAACAGTTGGAAACTGCTTGAAAAATTGTTGAGAAATTCCATTAAAAAAAAAACAAATCTCCTTTGGCCCAATCGAATCTCTTCCCAACTATCTTTCTGACACTTCGGTGGTCAAACCAACTAAAATTCTGATCGGCGACCTGATTGTCAATAATTTTCCAATGGCCTCCTATTCTTCAAAGTTTTCTTCTAATTGGGTCTCTTCCCTGCCAACTCCCCTATGTTTCGGTGGTTGAAAATTCCAATTTCTTCCGCTGCATCGACGAGTTTCTCGTCTAATTCCTTCTGCCGTATCGGGCCGGTAGTGATCTACTGTCCTGAGTCTCATCGACGATTCATTGGTCTGATTTCATCCGCCATATCAGTGCATAATAGTTTATTGTTCCGAACTTCATCAGCGATGACGTAGACTAATTGTTGCGTCAGCATTCGAAGGTTCTATGCATCGGATGGCTAGTCGTCGACCTTTTCGCAATGGCAGCCAACAGTCTTCCTAAGTATTTTGTAGCTCATGACTTTGTCGGTGGTCAGGGTGACATCCCATTGTGGAATTACGCCTAGTCCTCTAGATGTCTGAAACGGAGGTTCCACAGGAATTAACTCTTCCAAGCGGCGTCTCTATTTGTTTCCAATCGGCGATCAGATCCGTTGTTTCATCGGACAGGATTAAACCCCCATACTTCCACAGTGTCATCACTACCGAGCACTAAACACTACCATAGTTATCAGAACCATAATTCACTAACACCTTGGCATCGGCGAGTGGAAGACCAGTGTATCGGTGAAATAGTTGACTAAGGAGCTGTAACTGTAGTTCATCTTCATTGAAACTTTTCTAATCAGCGATCCGATCCACTAACATTGCCCGATGTTTTCTTCACTTAGGAAATTTTTTGCAAATTTTCCTTCTCTGTCTTCCGCCGTGTCGGCTGTCGGAGCAACTATCCATCGAGCGGATAGTCCATTACATAGCCGCAATGGCGAATACATCATCAACTAATTCTAGCCGATGTTCATCGGCAATCAATACCACTAACATCCACCAATCGCCGATGATTTTATTGCCTTAGAAAATTTTCAAAAACTTTCACTCCACTGCCATTGTTGGTGATTCAACCAACTAATTTTTGGTGATCCTTCACCTTTCTCCCGTCGTCGTATCAGCTCAACCATCTCTTATCCAATGCCGATCAAATAAACTGTTCATTTTCGATCGGGGAGCTGAAGCACATCGATCATTGACAGTCAAAACTTTTCCTCGTTGGGTGACCTTCAGAGTAGGTGAGCCGTTAGATTCGAAGAGCTTCACACTTAGTCTCCCGATGGGCCGATGATTCCAGCACTTAGGTAGATTTTGTCAAAATTCTCTGATCTTTGTTGTGCAGAAGGTAACCTTCTTCTGCTATCTAGTCTTTCATGGCCCATTTACATCCATGCTGCAACCAGAGCTCTGATACCACACTGTAACGTCCCCGACCCTTCGACCGACGAAGAGGACACTATGATACATTAGATCATCCAGGAATCTAGCCCCATGAACCCATACATACATATATATACTACTGAAGCATGATACTTAAAACATACAGACATTTTATGAAGCATAATCATTCATATACACAATGGAAGAAAAACATATCAATCAACACTTATGCCTATACAAATCAGCATTTAAAATGTATATCATCATTCATCAATGGTAAATATAATTGCAAACACAAGTCAGGAAAGAGTACTTATCTTATAGAGAACTTGTTCCGCAACCAGCTACGTCAATGCAACGTTCCACCCAACCATAGGCCCGCATGCTCCTTAATCTCTTAGCAATGCTGCCACCCCCAAGCCGGGCATGATTCCCTAAGGAATAATGACCTAACTAGCTTACACATAGCCAATGATAAAAAGACCAAAAGGGTACACAGTTCATCCAAGCCAACATAGTTGGGTTTATCAGGAAAACAACAGATCATCCAAGCCAACAATGTTTGGTTTATCAAGCCATCTAGGAGCTGGGAAAGGATAAATGCTAAGCTGGTGAGCTCATTGAAGAGCTACAGACACCAACACCAGAACCATCCTAGCTTCTAGAACACCCACACACACCCAACACAAGGAAACCGGTCCCTTCTCTACAACGCAGTCCCTCAAACCCTGATCTCCCTTCCAGTGCTATCAAGGGGTTATGAAGAAGAAAGCTAGCTTAGTAGCTCTATCTGTGTGTTTCTCAACCCACCAGGTTTATCAAGCACCTCAGGCCCTCATTCACCACTCCAATGCAGTTTGAGGACAAAACCACTGCATGCAAGCAACCAAACAGCTATTCAAGCTTTTACAGGGGAAAAACATAGCCAATCAATCATGGAAAATGATAGCCCATGAGCAACCCCGGGCCCACAGCACACAAATCCCACTGTAGTCGCTGGGAAAATTTACACAGACTGGGAATGGAAAAATACCAGACTTCCAAACTATGCGTGAGAGAAAAAAACACAACCCACAGAACTATCGAAGAAATCATAGGAACAATTCAACAATGGAAATAATAGGACAATACGCCATCTAACAACGATGGGAAAAGTCACAAAACTCTGCGTGAACAGAGGAAAGAATTGATCCTCAAGCGAACAAAGCCATGAGGCAAAGGAGAACTGAACATGTTCGTAGGCCAAAAATCAGTGAGGAAGAGGACAAATGAACCCTCAAAAAATGAATTGTGGATTCTTTTAACTTAGTCCGTGGGAAGGTGAACGAACAGCCATGATCGGGATAGTGGACAGGCCAAAAGATGCGTTGTGGAGAGACTGTGAGTGTAGTGGTCTTTCTTCCAGAAAATCGTTGCCCCGACTAACAATGAAATAAATAAGGTGGTGGTGAGAAAAAGAGAGTGTTGACACATGGCTCTTCCCCCATTACTCAATGTTCAACATTCCCCTTCCTTATCCTTCAGAATCATGCCCCTTTTCAAATTAGTTGCAGTGAACATAGCTGGTTGGGTTATTTAATTAAATGCACATTTACATGATGTGAAAATTTAATATATGCCATATGTATTGATATACCATCGGAGACCATTCCAATATTAAACATAACATAACCAAATCGATGGTGGGGCTTTTGAATTTAGCTCCTCACCATGATTATTTACAATATATGTATTAGGTTTATTTAATGCAAATGGGGTTAAAACCGGTGTGTTACAATGTACTCTCTCTTTGCCTTTTGAATTTGATCATCCTTCCTTCTTCTTTGAGCAATCAACAAGGGTGATGTTATTCTTCTCCAGGATTTGGGTCAACATGTCAATTTACTTCTTCATACAATATCTCTCAGGATGATATGCCTTACTTTAGTATGTGCACTTGCTCATTTCTCATTTGTTCTTCTTCTTCTGGGAATTCTTCTTGGAACCTTGGGGCTCCTTTTGAGACTTAGAGTTGTCTCTCTTTTGCTCAGGGTGATTTTTATCTTTTTTCTTGCTTTTTTAATCCACCCTTGAATCTCCAGCAACCAAAGCTTGGTCTTTGGAAGGTTTGATGGCTCCCATCATCACCAACTTATCTTGCTCCTGTGTGAGGGATTCCATGAAATATGCAAGCTTAGGCATCTTCCAGTTTCGAGCTGTCAACTTGGTGGAATGGAAGGTCAAAACAAACACTGAATAGTCAGGACCAAGCTTAGAGAGAATGGCCAAAACTAGTTTCTCTTCCTTTTTTTCGATCCCACAATGTTTCAACTACAAAACAAGGGCCTTAATCTTGGAAAAGTAGAGTTGTAAGGATTCGAAGCTACTGGTACTCAAGGAGATCAGCTCATTCTTGATTTGATGTCCTCTCATCTAATATTTCTTTCAAAAAATATCTTCTAGCTTCTCCCACACTTCATTATGTGATGTGAATCTATCAGGATGGAAGATGAGGTCTCTTGAAATGGTCAGACACAAAAGACAATAGGCCTCATCGTTCCTGTTGTGCCATTTAATTTTCTCTGTAGTTGCATTGGGCTCTGCCTCAGTTTCCATAGTCACCCTGTAGAGACCTTTCTCTCTCAACAATATCTCCATCTCAAATTTCCACTCAAAGAAATTGAATGGAGTCAAGATGATCTTCTGAGATTGGTCCATAGATAAGAAATTGCGCCCTTCATTCAACAGAATGTGCTCCCAGTCAAGATTTCAAACCTAGAATAACAATTTGGAAGGAGATAAATTGATCTACAAAGGCTCTGATACCATGTGGAAATTGAACCCAAGAGATAGAACAATTACACTCATAAAATTACTAATCAAACATGCAAAATTAACACCAAAGAAGACTAAAATTGGAGCATAACACTAATCTGTATTCAATAAGTGTACAATAGGAAACCTTATGAAGTAATACACTACTGTAGTATATAACTACATGAGAGATTCGAATCTATAAGGCTTCCATTCAAAATGCTCGAAAAGCAGGCTTACTAAATCTAGTCAAATCCCCCATGGGTGCATAACGGAGTTTCCAAATCTATGAAGATTCTCACAGATTTTCTAAGTAAAGTGGGAAATATAAATAGGGATGGAAATACAACTCATACATGCTTTTATTTGGAGAAAAGGCGGGAGGATGATGTGGGAAAAAAACAAGTCAACTACACCTAGTCTAGCTTTTCCTTTTTCCTTAAATCTCAATAAAACATACAACTTTTCAGAGAAAAGCAAATATGTGCTTTGGAGGATTTGGAATAAAGAATATATGCTAAATTTGGTTTATATGATGTTTCCCAAGCACTCTATGACTCAGTTTTAGCATGTGTTGACTTCTAAGACATGTAGAAGGCAACTAGCATAGATGGAATCTAGGAAACTAGGTAATAAGACAAAAATAAATAAAATTAATGTCTAAGGTAGAAAACTATGGGTTGGTTATTCTAGCAAAAATAATGCCTCTATTCTATTGGAAAAGAAGTCTTCTTAGTTGAAATTGTCAATATGAAATAGTGCCTGGGTCGCTCCTCTCCCACACATTTTGTTTCTATGGGAGGATGTTAGTGAGAAATTTTGTGAAAAAATATGAGTTAAACAGAGCAATCGATGGCGTGTGTATTAAGCTCATTCATACTTAGATAAACATGCAGGAGCTCAAATTTTCCATTCTGCTACAATTCACATGAACATCATATTATCATACCTATGGAAAGGCAACAGAGAGGAGGGAGGTTTCCCATTAATAAGATGTGAGCCATTATAAAACTCCAAAAGCGAGCAACTACCGAGAGATTGAAGCAAAGCTATTTTGACCTATAGGCAAGACCTTAAATGCTATTTCCTAGCTCTATAGTGAAATACGCCCAGAATAATATGTCCATAAATGTATGTAGCACGCAAGGTTACAATCAATGAATCATCTACTCAACTATGATCCTGTATCTATGACAAGGCAATGAAATTAAAAAAAATAGACTTTGTAAGATGCCACAAGCACAAACAAACTCCAACTTGAAGTACCGCAAACCACATGCAAACTATCACTACCGAAAAAAAAAAATTAAAAGGCATATTAAAAAAAACTCTTCTCTACAAGGGCCTAAAAAATAAATACATGGTTGTCGATAGCCCTCATTGGTTTCCTAAAATCGTTGTATTCTCTTCCATTCACAATGATCCACACCCTAGGAGCCTTGAATATGAAATATTTCATGGTAGGTAGTCGATCGTCTACATGTGATGATTAAAAAAAAAAACCTTTCATTGAAAACTAAAAAAATGATCCCACCAAACAAAAGAAATCTGCTAGAACAAATAGTAGCGAGCACCCGCGAAGGAAGAATTTGAGAGGGCGTAGCATAGTTATTGAAATTTGGAACCACTTAGTAAAAAGTGGGATTTGATCCTGTAACCTTTGGCAGATGCTCAGTATAGCTGGTGTCCATTAATCTTACTGGAGGTTGTTGCAACCAAATCGTGAGTAGGCGCCAATTCACTAGAGTAATTAGTAGCAGGATATCCACAATCCTGTAATTACTGCCAATAAATTGACATTCCTTTAGTCCATTAGTTGGATTAAATACCTTAATGAATTCAACTAAATATTGTAATGGGAATTTTGGTTGTTGCGATTATCTGGGGATAGAAATTCCCTCAAATAGGTATAACGATTTGGAAAGAAGCCTTACGTGGGAATATCCAGAGAGAATCATGCCTAGAATGTGGCTGTAACCACTGGCAATAATAAAAGCTAAATATCGGAGAGGATCCATCGATTGATAGACACATTTCAGTCAAGCGACGAAAAGAGATATTGATGAGTGTGATGTGCATGTATTGCATCTTAGGAGATGATACTCAAGGGTTGGTTCACAAAACGTTTTAAAGATGGTTTCCAGGCCACCCAAGGAGTGAAGTTTTTGAAGTACATGGGATTTTATTTTCTTCTGGACCGAAGGATGAAAGTTAGCAATAAAATTGCTGCTATTATGCATGAAGGGTTGTTTGCGTTTGCATTTGCAGGTTGCGCGTGAAGGGTTATTTGCATTTGTGTTTACAACTTTCACATTGTAGGCTATTTGTAGGTTTCATATGGAGGGATAAAAGGTTGTTTTAAGATTATTTTTGTAGGTTTCAAGTTTCTAAACCTTAATTCCTAATAAAAAGAGATCAAGATTTCAAAATTAAAAAAAAATAGTAATCAAGAAAAAGAAAATGAAAATTTTAGTAAACAAAATATTAAAGCAAGTTGAAGCATCCTACATGCTAATTTTAAATTAGAAATAAAAACTAAAATCTATATCTACTCTAATTAAAACGATTATTTACATAAAATGAAATTTCCAATGCAACCATCCATCTAAAAGAAGTAAAAGAATGTTCATATGATTTTATAAAATAAAACCTAATGTGTTCAAAAATATGTGAAAATAAGGATTGTAAATGTAAATCAAAGTAAAAATAGAAACAAAACTGATATAACGTAATACTTAGTTGGAAACATTGTTTGATGCAGCTTTCGTTTGCATGATGATCACCTGAGATCCCTTCTTCATCATCTTTCGATTTCCCATTCAAACAGGTGTTCCTCATCTAATATGCGTGATTCTTCGAATATCGATCCTTTCTTTTTTGTATCAAGAGGAGTACTTACATCTTTGATTGCTATCAATATCTCCTCTTTGTGAGGAGAGGAGATCCCGACTTTTTCTAGGATTTGAGTGAGCTGATGTAGGCTTATGGTTATCATAAAATCATTTTAGTGACATCAAATAAAATGCTAAAACAAAAATTGAAAGAAATTAGTACATGACAAATGCAGAAGAAACAGTACGAAATGAGTTAGTACAAAACGAGTGAAAAAACAGAAATAAAAAGTGCACAAAAATCTGTACAAAATAAGAAAATTAAAAGCAAGTTAGTATGAAATAAAGGCACCCAAAAATGAAAGCAATCCAAAACTATATACTACAAAACTGTAAAAGAAAACTTGCATAAAACCAAACTTGCATTTGCAGAAAAGAAAATACTTTGTAGAAAAATAAGCATGCTTGCGGAAACAACAAAGGAACAACAAGGCTTTGGGTCACCCCACTATAGTGGATACGTCTAGCTGTTACACCATGGGAATTCTAGAAATTTTGTACTAAATTCGTCCTTGCCTTCTACTGTTTTACCCTCCCCCTTGTCGTGTAATATAAAAGTAATCTATCTATCTATATAAACTTTGATTTCTTTTAGCACCTCTCCGGCAATGGCGCCGAAATGTTGTGGAAAATATTAAACAATTTTATAACATGTATCCAATGATTTAATTTGTCAACTTGGAGAGAGCATAAACTTGTGAGGTACAAACAAAATATATGTAGAGGAAGAATATAGATAATTTAATTTAATATTCTAAGTGACTGAAATAAAAAATACATGTAATTGAAATTGAATTAAGCTTGCAAAAGCAGGAAATAACATGGAAATAAACCTAATCTAGAAAAGCATAAGNTTCTAAGTGACTGAAATAAAAAATACATGTAATTGAAATTGAATTAAGCTTGCAAAAGCAGGAAATAACATGGAAATAAACCTAATCTAGAAAAGCATAATAGTGTAGAAAATAAACTAATATAAAGAAATCAACATTATCTTGTGAGCGCACATAAAATTAGTACAACTAATTCATAACCAAGACATCAAAATATGAATAAATCAAACTATATATTATAANCTAATATAAAGAAATCAACATTATCTTGTGAGCGCACATAAAATTAGTACAACTAATTCATAACCAAGACATCAAAATATGAATAAATCAAACTATATATTCTAA